>VMDR010003599.1:0-70198 GCA_007922815.1 Macrotus californicus
TATGTATGTATGTATGTATGTATGTATGTATGTATTTTTCTTTGCAGGATAATGAATTGGAAAAGATCACAAGGAGGTTCACCATGGAACTGGCCAAGAAGGGGTTCATTGGTATGTGTTGCCATGTAGGTTTCCCCATAGAATGGGACTATCTGAAAAGTAATTGTCTGAATTTGAACCCCTGCTTTTACTTATACATGAATGGTTAAGGTTGCCCTTTTTACTTTGAGAACCTGAGTTCTGTGATAAATATGGTGAGATACCTAGATGTATTTATGACACATCCCTACTAGAAAAGTTCAGGGGCCCAGTATGCAATTTGGACCCCAAAGAGAGGTCACATCCACCTCTCCTCCTTGTACACACAGTGAGGGTGTTTGGTCACTGTAATAACGTTGCACAGTCCCTATTGCATCTTCCAGAAAGACCAAGGCCGTTCTTTTAGGAACTAAATAATACCTGTACTATAAACACTTTTTAATGTATAAAAAGCAGTTTTACACATCCTGTTGTTCTGATAGCAGTGAGAAATCTGATGCCTTTGGAATTGGAGGGTTAAACATGCTTTTGCCTTCAAAGCAGTGGGCACAGGCAGACAGGTGGGGGCCTCACACTGATTGATGGCTCACTCTGCCATCGCTAACTGATTTTGCGGATTCCTGAGATTCTTATTGTTCGTTACTAGGAGGTTTTGCCAGACTAAATTTCTGAAGTTACTGATCTTCATTTGGTTGATGTTTTTGTATCATATTACTTATTATTTGTGTCATATCTTCTTTTTGTGAGATAGGAATATTCTTTTCTGTGATGTATAAATATTCATCAGTCTTTTAATTTTCAAGCACTGAGTCTTTCTATATATTTCTTACTCTAGAAATATTGTGATTTGTTTTAAAAAATAAACCAAATTACTTAGTAGAGTGTTTGCCTTCTCAATGTAGTTAAACTAAAGAGAACTAACATAGGAAAAATCTACTTTTCTTTTCCTGCCCCTGTGTTTTTCTTCCCCAGTGTTTCCCCCACTGTCAATAAGTTCATGTCCAGCCTATTGACAGCCTTCATGATTTTTATAGCATATTTCTTCTTTTAAATTTCAAAGTATTTAATAGCCTTGAGGGATTTCATACTTTATTCAGTTGTATTTATTGTCCATTATTCAGAGTATATTCAGCTTAATTTTCTCTATATTGACAAGTATCTTAGAGTTCCAGAGGTTAAAAACTGATTCATTGAAAGCTTATGTACCAGCAATTTGACTTCTTTGCTTATATGCAGAAGCCTCATTCCTCATCAACCCACAGTGCCTCTAAACTAGACCTCTAGGCCTAGAAATCTTCGTAGCACAAGACAAAAGCAAAAGGATTTCTTTCTGTCCTTCTAGGGCACAGATCTATTCCTGGGCAAACTGGTAGAATTATTTCTCTGTTATTTTCTGACTCCCCTGTAAGCATTAAGTGTTCTAGTTCATGAATGCTGAATGTCTTCCCGTTTTTTAGGTCTTTAACTTCTTTCAGTGATATTTTGTAGTTTTCAGTGTACAAGTCTTACACTCCTTTTTCAGAGTTTATTCATAAGTATTTTATTCTTTTTGATGCTGTTCTGAGGAATGTTTTTCTGCAGGATAAAGTTTGTAAAAGATCGGCGTTAATTCTGTTGTGTGAGTTTAGATATCACCCTTATAAACTGTTAAGTTTATAATCATTTGCTTCATAAACTTTGTTAAAAAAAAAAACACCCTAATGCTTCAGTAGAGCCCTTTTGTCAGAGGGTGAGACTAGAATATGGCATTAACCCTTCAAGTGTGAGAGCTATGTAGGGTGAGGATGGGTTTGGAGAGTTAGAATTCATGAGATTTATAAGATGCCTACAAAAAGGTAGGAGGGCATAGAGTTACAGATGGGGGGGGACTGGAGTATAAAAAGCAAACCTTGACCATTTCAAAGTTGTCTTATGCCAGTTCTCTGTCCATTATATCATGACTTGTACAAAAAAGTCCAGTATCTAGGACCTTGGCCCCTGAAATGTAGAATATTAAAATGTATGTTATATTGCTGGTTAAAAAGTAAAAATTGTAGGAAAAACTTGAGTCCTGGGTGGTGTGGCTCAGTGGATTAAGTGCCAACCTGCAAACCAAAAGGTTTAATTCCCAGTCAGGGCACACACCTGGGTTGCAGTCCAAGTCATGAGTTGGGGGCATGGGAGAAGCAACCAATCCACATCTTTCACACTGGTGTTTCTCTTTCTCTCTTCCCCTCACTCTAAAAATAAATAAATAAAATATATTTTTAAATTTTAAAAGAAGAAAAAACTTGAGTTCTTAGAACAAACTTTATTTTGGGGGAGACTTAATAGTTTTACCAAGTTGTGTTTTTCTTTTTGTAATGATATGAGTTTGTATTATACGATTGAAACAATTGTATAATTAGGCTGAAATCTGAACATAGTGAACAAGTTTGTGCATCTCTTTCCAAACTACATACATACATGCACATGGAAATATATACATAGATGTTATACATATAGAGTTATGTAAATGGGAACAAATACACAGTATGTGAGACTTGCATATTTCCTCATGTCTGTTTTGGTGATGATGCCAAGTCATTTACATGGACATACATCATCCTTTTATTCTCACTATTTTTGCTAGAAGTGTTTCTACATATTTCTGCCTTTACAGATTTGAGTGAGCATCATTTAACACGTTCTCATCTGAATCTCACTGTGGCTGTCAGTAGTGTGTTATCAGTGGTTCCTGTTGCTGCTTTGAGTGACTTGCCATCCTCCCACTTTTTAGTTGACTGAGATCTGAGAAATTGAAAGCCAAGGCCTAAAACTTTATACACACTGAGTAAGCTTTGGGTAATAGTCAAAGTAGCGTTCTGTTATGGGTAAAAGTAACGTGGGGCTTACACAGTTGCTTCCGCAATGTGTCTTTTTCCTTCTCTTTCTATATGCTGAGGAGGGTGTACACCCCCAGTAAAGGGTATGTTACCGCACACACATATACTCTCTAACTGTAGCAATCTTACTCATTGGGGCAAGATGGTATTGTTATCTCTGATTGCAATTTAGGGAACTGAGGTCAAAAGGTCTGAATTGGTTTGCCTGTGCTTGCACATACAGAAGTCCTATGGAGTGGTTTATGTCTGTGCATAGCTGTCTTCCAAGTAAATGCCAGTGAGAGAAAGTTCCATGTAATATTGTGGATGTGTAAATTCGCTAGTGAAACATTTAATATACATATAATAAGCATTTCTTTTATTTCAATTAGTTACCTAAATGAAATCTAAAGTTTTCTAGCCATGGTAGCTCTATTACAAGAGAATTACAAGGATCATTGTGTTTGACATATGAGTTTATCTTCAAAACTGGTTCATTGTCTTTCCCTATGCCCCCAGGTCCTGGCATTGACGTGCCTGCCCCAGACATGAGCACAGGCGAGCGGGAGATGTCCTGGATTGCTGACACCTATGCGAGCACCATAGGGCACTATGTAAGTACCCACCAGAAGGCCTAAGGCTTCATTTGTTATCTCCAAGAAATAACAATTTATATTATATATGAAAGTAGAGAATCCACTGGGTTTATCTCCTCCCCTTTAATCGTATCTTGATTTGCATGTTATTTTACTTCTCTCTCTGTTCTTATAAATTTAGTAAATGTGGATTGAGTTTTTTCTTAGATGCCACCCTATCCTGGGTGCTAGGGTGGGACCTTCAGAGACAGATCACCTACACTGTCCTAAGACATTAAAAAAGAAATAAAGAAGCTTTCACTTCTGACTTTTTCCTTAAGAGCTTTCATTTAAAGAGAAATTAAGACACATAAGCAAATAAGGTATAGAGATAGTATGATACAAGGGTAGAGAGTTATGGTTTCTGAAACAAGGTTTCCTGGAGGATGTATTTGAACTAGACCTTGAAAACGGATAGAATTTGAACATAGGGATTGGCTGAGGGTAAGATGTATTTAGAAAGGTTATAAGATAGTGAAGAGGTAAGTGGCCCAGGACAAAAGTATTAAACCCTGGTGTTTTTGTTGTACCCGTTAGAGGGGAACCTTTGATGCTGACCCTTCCTTAGGGGATGTTGGGCTGTACCAGAGCAAAAAGATAACCTCCTTCGTAGCCCAAGAGCCATAGGGGCTGGGGAGAAGCATTGGCACCTGGCAGAGATAGACTCGACCAGACTGGATAGGATGTGTGAGATCAAGGAACAGGACAATATTGAGTCAGAGAGAACCAAAAGGACTTGAATGTGGGGACAGAGCAGAAATTGTGCCACTAATACAGAACACAAGAAGAAAAACTTTCTGTCTCTAAAGGGATGAAACCCTGAAAAGCAAACATGTAAGTAGGAGGAAGAGAAATGGAATTGAAAAAGACATCCATTTGAAATGTGTGCAGAGTACCTACTATGTGCAAGGCTAAGTATAAGCAAGGTATTCAGTGCAGTTGGGATGGATACTAGAAGTTTTGATGCTAAGAATAATGGTAGCCTGACCAGTTCTTTGGAGGCAAGATTAGAACAGGCTTCTTTGAGGATGAGTAGACATCACCTAGGAGAAAGGCAGGGCAAGGGTTAGAGGCAGGAAGAAGCACGTGGGTGAAGGTCCTGATGTGCAAAAGAGGTCAACTCGAGAGTAGAGAGTGAGACTGTTGGACCCAAGAGAAGCCAGCAGAGGAGGGTCCGACCAGACCAGCACCCTGTCAGTAACAGCAGGACTTGGATCTTTGTCCCGTAAACAGAGGAAAACCGATGACGCACTAATTGTGAGCGGGTGTGTGACACAGCTGAGTGTGCATTTTAAGATTCACTCTGTGTGACAGAATAGGATTGTTGAGGGGCAGGAGCCCAGAAAGAGAGGTGATGTTAGCCTGCCCTCGCATTGGAGACAGATCAGCAGACTGAAGAGCGATTTAAGGGACAAAGGCACTCAGTGGTAAAAGAATGAGAAGCACTAAGGGGCTACATGTTGAGGGTGTTGAGGGGCGGAGGAAGTTTCTGAAGAGAGACCAGTTCAGCCACGGGCTTATCCTCAGAGCAGTGAGCTGGGAGCCAAACTGTGAGGGTGAGTCGAGAGAGGGAAGCAGGGCGTGAGGAGCAGCTTCCGCTTTAAGGAAAATGCACTGGAGAAAGCGAAGGAATACAACTAGAAAGATGGCTGTTGTCCAGTGAAAAAGATTCTGTTGTTCGTTCAGCATTTGATTGGCTTTGGGCCACAAATTCATTGGTGCAGGACATAGGTGATGTAAGAGAAATATAGGATGGTAGAGATAGCAGAATCTTCCGAGGAAATAAAGGCCTAGACAGTTTTTTAAGGGCCCTAGAGGAAAGATTGGCCTTGGAGAAGAGGAAGAATATTTTTCATCGTGAAGGGGAAGGAGGAGGCTGTGGCCCGCAGTGGAGGAATTTGGAGATCAGTCTCGTTCCCTGAAAGGTGCAGTCTGTGGTGGGAGCACGGGCATACAGCCTGGATTCTAGAACTGGCTCCTTCACACCCCAGCTCTTCGACCTATGGCAAGTACCTCAGTTTCCTCATGTGTAAAATGGCAACAGGAATAGTACTTCATGAGAGAGTCATGAGAATTAAATCAATACTAATAATGTAATGTACTTAAAATAGTACCCAGCCCTTAGTAACGCAAAAAACTAAATTTTATAAATACCACATCGTGTCAGTTGCACACATCCCCTGAAATAAAACAGCAGTAGGAGACGCTTCAAAGAATTTGGATTTCCCAGAAAGGACGTTTTTCCATGTCACCTTTTTACATTCAGTGAGCTCTGGGTATGGCCTCTTGTTCTTTTGTTCTTTTTAAGCAAGACACTAGATTGAAGAATACAAAGTAGTAGGCAAGTATATTGTTATTCATAGCTCATTCTCAGTGGTGACAGCAAAAGAAAGTTTTGCGACACTCTGCCAGCTAAAACCTTGGACTATACTGGTAACAGACTTTTTCTTCTTCAAATGATAAGAAATTCAAAATCAGGACTTCAGGAAGCCATAGTTTTTGTTACTTATTTCCAGATGTGAACCTAAACCACTCAGCTCCTTTGGTCTAGTCCCACCTGGAAGAGCCAGTGTTGGAGGGAGAGTTCATTCTCCTCCCTGGGCTTCCAGGTCACTTGGGTATGCTGGGGAGCTGGGCGCTGGCTCCGCGCCTGACCTCGCAGAGGTCTGCTGTCGGCTCCAGCATTTGCATCCCCACCGTTTCAAAGCCCTTGGCACTAGGTCTGCAATTCTGTATTCATAAGTGTTAATTATTCGTGGAAAAAACAACTGTGGGAAAACTACTAATTCTGTAAATCACTTTACTAGACTGCTTTTTTTTTCTAGCTTAATTTTATTCTTTTTGTTGGTACTTATACGAGTAATACAGTTCTTCGTTATCTTTGTAAAAATATTTAAACAATATGGAAAAACACCAAATTACTTTTTAACTCAACCTAGCTAGGACATACATTGGAGCTTGGGGATAAGGTATGAAGCAAGGCACTTTGTCTTGTTTCACATGGATAGCAACTTGCTTTAAGTTTATTAACTAGTTATGAGCTTAGCTACTGATATACAGTGCTTTCTTCATTTTATATAGATTTCCCATACATAACAGAACTGTCTCTAGTTTCTTTGTCTCACTAATCAATTTTTCTGTTCAGCACTGTTGCTACAGTTTATGGTGTATTTGATACCGTGAAAGAGAAGCCCTCCCAAACCCTTCCCTCTTTTCTAACTATACGTGTCTCTGACCGAGAATACGCGCACGTCAGTTCAGTGTACGGGAAGGTGGTGGTGAAGACCGCTGCCCTTCCACTTCACCTCCCAGAATGACCCACTGACACCGGAGGTGTTCTAGGGGCCTCTGTGTCCTACCCACATGTACTTTTTTTTAACCTGAATGACACCATACTAAATATACGAAAAAAAGTTCCTAGAAGTAGAATTTTGTGGTTGGTGGGTATTTTTATTTCGGTAGGTATTCCGGATTGTCCCAACGCCCCCTAATTTCTTTGTTGTCTTTTTTTTTTTCCTTGACTACTTTTGCTGACCCACTTTTTTAGGTGAACTTGAGTATTTTCAAATGGCATTTTATTGAATTTGTAAATTAGCTTGACAGAAGAATATCTTTACAGCACTGAGTCTTCCCATGCAAGAACACCACCATGCCTCTTCCTGTCTTAAGCTCTGTTTTGGTGACATACTCAAGTCTAATGGTAGATTTTAACACACTTTAAGGGCAGGGTGTACCCTGACTGAGAGGGGCTAAGTATGTATTGAAAGAATAATACTTTTAAGGTGAACTATCTCTATTATTGTGACATCGTTATTTGCACCTATTTGGTGTTGATGTCGTAAACACCCTGTTTCTCCCATTGGAGAGTAGTGTCCTTGTACGCATTTTCTAGGAACAGAAATCTTGAAAAGTGAAGCATGTCCCTCTTGATGAAAGTGTCCCTTAAACATGCACTCCTCATGAGCATAGTATGGTTAAGTGAGAGTGTGTTCTGGCTCCAGTCCTTCATGACATTGGTTCATCAAATGAAATTCTCCTTAAGACTTTACCGTTGAAATTTTGACTTTCTCATGCAGGATATTAATGCCCATGCCTGTGTCACTGGTAAGCCCATCAGTCAGGGTGGAATCCACGGGCGGATCTCTGCCACGGGCCGGGGAGTTTTCCATGGGATTGAAAACTTCATCAATGAAGCTTCTTACATGAGCATTTTAGGAATGACACCAGGATTTGGAGATAAAACATTTGTTATTCAGGTAAAAATTACTGTTTCTTAAAGAATAACTGATACATATAAAGTAAGTTTTTTAATGTTTTTAGATGTACAATTTTAAACATTTGATTCTTTTGAATCTTGAAGGTTTTAGAATGGTTATCTCAGATGCCTATGAGGGGGGCCCTCCAAAAAATGGAACTATCTTCTGGAGGGCAAGCCTCTTAGAGCACAGGCTTCCCCTGCTAGGTGAAAGTTCTAGGAACCCATCTGCATCAGTGCACCAGCTGGCATTGATGTGAGAGGCTGTGTTCAGCTTCAGCGGATTTTTTTTTGAAGGCAATCTTTCAACACGTGCCCACACTGCACTGAGTGTTGAGCAGTTTTTGACCAAAAAATGGCATGACTCCCATGCCTCGCCCTCTCTATTCTTCCAATCTCATCCCAAGCAACTTTTTTTTGTTTCTCCGATGAAAAAAGTCCTCGAAGGGAAAAAACATTTTGCCGATATGGAAGAGGAGAAACAAAAAACGGCAGAACTAAAAGGCATCAAAATGGACAAGTTCAAAAACCGTTCTGAGCAGTGGAAAAAAACGTCTCGGTAGGTGCACTGCACCAAATGGAGAGGACTGTGAAAGTGACTGAAGTTTGAACATGTAATAATAAATACACAATGTTTTATAAATAAAATCGGGGGGAATTTTTGGGTCCCCCCCTTCTATGAAACGATCACCAACTTCTTTTGGTCAGTATTTGAATTGAAACTGTATCTAGAAGGGGAAGTCTCTTAATCTATTAGAGGTAAAGGATTTGCTTGATATTTGATTATTTTAGCTAGAGGAATTAAGCTGAGTGCTACTTGAAAACAGAATTCATATTTCTCCCAATTAGCGACTTACCTTTTTACAACCACAGGCCAGGAATCTGGTCATCAAGGACTGAGGACCTGGGTGGTATGATTGACACCACTGTCATTTCTTTTTAAGTCTACAAGGCTACAGCTAACTAAACTTCTTCAGGACTCATTACAACAGATAACAAAGGGTTTGGTCCCACATTTTTAAACATAGAAATTTATTGTTGAAGAGAAGCCATTTAGTTCATTGTTTCTTTTAGCCAACAGATTTTGAGAATTACTTTTAACAGAATGTCAGGTGCATTGGTCAGAATATGACTCCTACCATCTATCTGCAGTAAGAATTTGATTTTTTGTGTCATATGTAATTGTTCTTTACAGGGGTTTGGTAATGTGGGCCTGCACTCAATGAGATATTTGCATCGCTTTGGTGCTAAATGTGTTGGTGTTGGTGAATCTGATGGGAGCATATGGAATCCAGACGGTATTGACCCAAAGGAACTGGAAGACTTCAAATTGGTATGTTAACTTAATATATGAACAGTTTAATAACTACACTGAATACTGTAAAGTTGCAGTGAGTTTTATTTGAATTTATTTCCTTTGCTTTAAAGATAACTTTGTCCTCATATCAAAGGCACTAAAGATAAGCATTTAAACTCTAGTGCAGCTGTTAATTCTGGCTTTCAATCAATTACAGCAACATGGATCAATCCTGGGCTTCCCCAAGGCAAAGCTTTATGAAGGGAACATCTTAGAGGCCGACTGTGATATACTAATCCCTGCTGCCAGTGAGAAGCAGCTGACCAAGTCCAATGCACCCAAAATCAAAGCCAAGGTAAAAGCAGAATGGAGACTGGGTTCAACCTTACCAATGTGGATGACATTGAAGGTCACAGAAAGGTGCTCATTGGGTATCCTTTTTTTTTTTTAACAGCAATTTTATTGAGATATAATACACATACCATATAGTTCACCCAAGTATACACTTTAACGGCTTTTAGTGTATTTGGAGTTGTGCGACCATCACCATGGGTTTCCTCTTAAACTGAACTTGCAAAAAGGAGTTATAGAAATAGGTGAAAATAGTTTTATATACTTTAGAGCAAAATGACTTAATTGTTTGATTTAAACTCAAACCACTCTTTTTCCTGCAACTCCCTACCCATATATGCACATCTCAAGCTCAGCCGAGTGGGTTTGGTGGTGGCATTGGTATTCTCTATGTTCCCGTCTCTCTTACAGATCATTGCTGAAGGTGCCAATGGACCGACAACTCCAGAAGCTGATAAGATTTTCCTGGAGAGGAACATCATGGTTATTCCAGACCTGTACCTGAACGCTGGAGGGGTGACAGTGTCTTACTTTGAGTGGCTGAAGAACCTAAATCATGTCAGCTATGGCCGTCTGACCTTCAAATATGAAAGGGATTCTAACTACCACTTGCTCAGTAAGTTCTGATGAAATTGGTCTCCGAGCATAAATAATCTTATGGGCAAGCGTAGAAGGCTAGAAAAGCTTAAATTTAAAAAGACTAGTTTCCTTTTGTAATCCTAAAGAATTTAAATTAACTTCAGAAAACTATTGTATTTTGTCTCATGAGTCTTAGACCAAAAATACACAATTTCTTTATGAATAATCAATATAGTAGCTCTTTCAAATAGATTCATATTCAGATATTTGTTCTATGGTGTAATGTTCCAAGAACATAACCTACAAGTTAGTAATAGAAAGAGTATCATTTTAAACCATGAACTTCTGTTGATGCACATCCCATTTTTGCCTCTGGTTGCTCTTAGTAAGGCCCATTTAGTGACAAGAATATTTTAGTCTTCTGATGAGAGTATTGTTTTTCTTTGACTAGAGTAGGCTCCAGAGTTAACAGTAGAATTTTCATCAAGCTGAAACAAGACCAAGACCTCCAACTGAGCTGCTTCACTCAGCCCGCTCAGGATCTGGGTGAAGTGATCCATCTAGTTCCGTTTCTTTTTCCCTCAGCAATTTCTTTCTTTAAGAGCCAAGGAAAAACCCTGGTAATGGGTGTTATGGAAACAGAGCAGTGACCTAAATTCACATTTATATAGGAATTTGGCCAAGTGCTTTATTCCTTTTCAATGATTAACCCTTTCATGTCATTTGGTGTTGAAGGTTTCTAAGACTCTTGGATTTGGGATTATGGGTATAGTTTTAGACAAATTTTGGTTCTATTTTATTTTGTTTTCTACTGGCAATGTTTTATCTTCATATCTTGGCTTTTCATAGTGTCTGTTCAGGAGAGCTTGGAAAGAAAATTTGGAAAGCACGGGGGAACTATCCCTGTTGTGCCCACAGCAGAGTTCCAGGACAGGATATCGGTGAGTATGCTCGTGAAGGAGTTTCATTTAACACACGCTCCCTGCTCTCTTTAGACTCAGGTCAAGCAGGCTGAGCTGACAGGTTGTAGGTAACATGATAGTAATTATATGACTTGTATGTGCTTTGTGCCTTCCTCTTTCACTACGTTCTAAAAATTGAGTAAGAATCCTAGTGCAAAATAAATAAATAGTGGTTCTCCTTTTGGTACTTTTGCAATACAGATGACTCAACCAAGTGATTCTAATGTAGTTGTAAAGAATTGTTGTGTTTTAACTCTTTTAAGCTTCGAGAGATAAAAAGAATTTAAAAGTAAACATTAGATAGAACTATATTGAAAAATTATACTTGGTATATAGATACAAATAAGAGTTAAAACAGACTAGAAAGGGTATCTTATGTTAATTAACTATTGATAGGGTACGTTAATAATGCATACACATCACAAAGAGAATTTCTTCACCAGTAAGTAGCTGAAGATACGGGAAACAAAGTCAGAGGAAATAGGCCTAGAAAAAAATGTTTAACCTCACTGTTAAAAAATACAAATTAATATATTAAACTAGCAAAAACAATTAATGCATCTTATACTCACCATCTGTGGTGAAGCAATTGTATCTTTATTCTGATAACAATACAGATTGGTACACAGCTCTTTGGGAAAATTTAAGCATTTTAAAGTGTTTCTGCCCTTAGGCGTTAATAACATTCCCTCTGGGAATTTATCTTAAGAAGATAATTAATTCTAAAGGAGAGGAATGGCTCCAGGCAAGATGATGTCATTGAAACTGTATGTGTAGTTTTTAAAATTCATTTTGATATATATGGCAGGAAAATGGCTAAATTATATCTTATGAAATGAAATAGTCATGGAAAATAACAAGACTATATCAGCGATTTTCATCCTTTTTCATCTAATTTCTAAAATTATGCAGCACACCAAAAAATATACTTTTTGCCAACCTGACCCCAAGAAAGATATAATTTTGATTAATTCACACTGGATGGCTATTGTTGGATGTTGTTATTTTTATTATTTGACAGACTGAGGGAAAAGAGGTCAGTAGCCCCTGACTAAATAGTCAGGTATTGCATGTTTTAAAAATTCTTGCCGCACACCAGTTGAAATCACTGTACTGTATTGAACCATGGGATGAAGTTAAGGGTTTTGTTTTGAAGATGCTTTGCCACCCTGAGTACCAGATGTTCTAAGTGAATCTTCCTCTTCCCCAAAGCCATGTCTCTGCAGGTTCTGGCTCCTCTGTCTGAAACGCCCTAACCCCTCTGCATAGCCCTTCCACCCCCAGTAACTGCAGTGCCTTGGCAGGGCTGCTGCTGCTCTTCGTTGGGCTTCTTGCTCCTCCCAGTGGTCACCCCATGTCTTAGCACCTGCCTGACACATACCAGTCCCTCATATTGAAACCTCCAGAGGGAGTACAGAGGGCAGCTAATTAGTTAGGAAAATAGCTATGGTGACTTTCCTTTTATCCTTTAAAATAATCATTGCCCAATATATTGATGTCTCAATTTTCAAATGCTTTCAGTGGTTCTAATTTTAGACTTTAGTGCTATTTCTCCACCTCTTACCTATTACAGGAGTCTTACAATAAAGTGTTCTTTTCCAGCTACTCTCTACTTCCCCCGGCCCCAGCTGTGTTCTAGCCCTTCCAGGACCTAATCACTGACCTTATCATCTTTTCACTGTCTCTTACTGCCCCCTATTGTCTCCAGTTCTCTTCTTATGTAACTTCACCACGATGACTCCCTAGTCTACTTTTGCTTCATCATACCCTTTGTTAACACCTGAACCCTGATAAACTCTAGATCTCTGCCCTGTCCATGCCTGTACCTCCCTAGCTGGAGGCCTTGCTGACTGTTCGATCCTAACCACTAACCTCAAGTAGGCTCTTAGAGCTGTCCAGCAGTGGTGCTACTTTTCCTTGTTCCATTTGTTTCCTCATTCTCCTGAGTGAATATCCTATTTTCTCCTCTCTCTCCCACACTCCAACTCATGACCTCTGGTGTATGTTCTCAGAGAAAATTGAAGCAGTCAGAGAACTTCCGCATGTACCCAGCTCCTGGTATCCGTGCCCTCTTGTGTCATCTCTCCTCTTGTTACAGATGAACTCTCTGTACTTCTATCTGAGCCCAAGTCTTGTTCTGGGCATTGGATGGCCTGTTTCAACTTACACAATGCACAGTTCAAGCAAATCTTCCCCTCTCTTCTGTGTCATTAGTCTCCCCTCTATTCAGTCATTTCTATCAGTGCACCAAATGCTGTCTTAAAAAAATATAAATCTTAATCCCACTTCCTCTTCCAGGTCTTGCCATTTTTACTTCCCTAGAGCAAACCTCCCTAAGAGTTGTATATACTCTGTGCCCAGTTCTTCTGTACTTGAACTTACTCTCAATGCCCATCACCCCTCTGAAACTGTTCTTGTCAAGGTAACCAGTGACATCAGCCCCACCAAATCCAGTGGTCATTTCTCAGTCCTCGTCTTCCTTCACCTGTCCGCAGCTGTTGTCACAATGATCACCCCCTCCCGAAATATACCATTTTCCTCTCCTACCTTCCAGGATACCACATCCACCTGGTTTTCTGCCTGCTTCACTGGCTATCCTGGGCAGCCCTCCACTCATTTAACATTGGAGGGACTTTGCTTCTGAACCAGTTCTGTTTGAATTCAGAAATTTTGTTTTTAGTATGTTGATTTAAGAGGGTTTGCAAAACAGTGACTTGGTGTTCCATTTACTTACGTATATTCATTGGTTTATTCTTGTATGTTTCCTGAGGATTGAACTCGCAACCCTGGCATATAGGGACGATGCTCTAACCAACTGCCTATCCAGCCAGGGCTGAGGTCAGAATTTTGACGATCTCACTCAGCCTCGTGGTTTTAAGTCCCAAGCATATGCTGTCTCTTCCCACCAAAATATAAACTCCATGAGAACAGAGAATTTTCTTTATTTTTTTCTGCTGTGTCCCCAGTGTCTAACACATAGTAGGTTCTCAGTAAAGTTGGTGGATGAATGATTGAATCAAGGAAACAGCAGTGTTCCACCTGTAAAGCAAGATATTTTCCTCTTCCTAACTTGGTAGAACAAAATAAAGACTAACCCAGATATTTCTTGGTTCGCAGGCCCGCACTCAGTTCACTGAGCTACACCAGCCATGGTAGAAATGTGCCTTTTTAACTGAGTGCTAATTGAATGAAGTGCAGCACAGATGACCTTTTTTAAGTTTTTATCTGGCATATCAGGATATGTGTTTGATAGCTATATGTGTCATATGAAGAATGGTGGTAATAGTTAATTGTCCTAAAATTTTAGAAAGTGTTCCAAAACACAAATAAAGGAACCTATTGAAACAAATCAGCTTATAGAGATAATTGGCAAGGGAAAGAAATGAGCTGGCTTGGTGGTCAAAGGCCCTGAGTTATATCCCAGCTCTAAAAATAGCTATTTGTAAGCTTGGCCAAATTCTCTGGTCAGCAGTTCCCTCATCAGTAGAATTAGGGGGGTTAATTAGCACTGCTCACATTCATCCAGCTTCAGAAGTTGGTAACACTGATGAATATAGAGTCGGGATCCTACCCCAGAGCCACTACTGAGGTGGGCGGATGCCTTCCTGTGCCGTACTGAGTCCCTGTGAGGGCTGGAAGTGCGAGCCCTGCAATGTGAACCTGTTGCCGTGCTGCAGCTGCATCTCAGGGGGCCAGTGCTGATCTCACCGCTTGCCCTCATCTTTCTTGGTTCATACGTTTCTGTGATCATTGTTTTACCCTGTAAGATCTTACAAATTTATGTTCTTTTTCCTAATAGGGGGCATCCGAGAAAGACATCGTGCACTCTGGTTTAGCCTACACTATGGAGCGCTCAGCCCGGGTACGTGTGCACATGCTGTTTGTGTTTCTGCTGGTGACATGAAGGGCAGCCCTTCTTCTTGGCCATCAGATTGTGTGTGCAGAAGCACAGATTGTGATTGCATGTGCGGCGATGGAAAGCCACTGTCTGTTTACATGTGCCTTCTTTGTGTGTGGCAAAATACATGCTTTTTCAGTCTTAAGTGATGAGCAGTCTTTTTAGGGTCTTCAGTGTGTTTACCAGGCATATGGAAATACATAATAATACCAAGTTAGGAGGGGGTGATGTTTGGCAGTTAGCTAAATATCAAGTAGTCAACCAAAGTGGGTTGCAACTCAGTGCACACTCCATTATAGCTACAGGGAGCTACCTCACAGTAGAATTCGATATAAATAAAAGGTTTTTTGACCACTTGATCCTTATCTCAAGTCCTTACAGTTTAAGTCTAGTTTTCTTAATTTCTTTTGGAGTTAAAATTCTATGTACTTTGCTTTAAGTTGAAATAGCACAGATATTAAGAAGTTAGTGTTTGTTATTGTTAACCTTTTGAGATATAATTTACATACCCATTTAAATTTTACCCTTTTAAAGTGTACAATTTAGCAGCCTTGAATATACTCACTTACCTATGTAGCCATCACTGCTAACTCCAGAACATTTTCCTCACCTCCTCCTTAGTTTGTTTAAATTATCAGAAAGTGTATCAAGTGAATTCATTCCAGGTAACAGGATGTCTAAAGGACACAGAGAGAGCTCATACCTAAAATTCTAAACAGCAACTTCTTACTGCTACCTAGATAGTGGTTTGTTTAATTCCAGAGAATTGTCCTTTATTGCCTGAGTAGTTTCCCTGGTTTCCAAAGTCCTGCACTGAATGTTGGCAAGCAACCTGTTCCGGGCCTGTACGTGCTTGTATGTGTGTTGTTGATGTGGATGCTCAAGTTGGGGTGGTCTTCACTGTTTTTTTTCTGTCTCATTTCAGCAAATCATGCGCACAGCCATGAAGTATAACCTGGGATTGGACCTGAGAACAGCTGCCTACGTCAATGCCATTGAGAAAGTCTTCAAGGTGTACAACGAAGCCGGTGTGACCTTCACATAGATGGATTGTAGCTGACTTCTTCACTACCCTCTTCACCTCTTCATCTGTAGACCTATCACAAGTTTACATGTAACCACAGAGATCTCTTTCTCTCTTTACTTATCAGATAATGTACACCGTTCTCAACAAGTCAATCCAAATAAGCCCCTTAAGAAAAAAGAAATTGAGGTTAGGGAATTATGTACAAACTGCTAGTAAATGCCCGAGAGACATTTGGGTATTTTGCCTTTGAATAAAAAGTCCCTCTCCGGATACACCGCCTCGCTTCGTGGCTGCTTCCCCATGGTGCTCGCAGTGCTTTGGCCAGGAGAGCACCCGTAGCCCAGGAGCGGTCAGCAGCTTGTTGCTTCGGCTCTGGGCAGTCTGGGTGTGCTGTGACTCGATGCGTGTAAGGAGCAGGTGTGCGGCATTTTCGGGAGATAGCATGGTCCTCAAGTGAGTTATTGGCATTTTATATCGGCAAAAAGACTCAATTCTATAAATTGCAAACAAAAATAAAAGCTGTTTCTCTATTCTTTTAGAATCAATTGAGTACATACCATTGTAATAAAATTGCCTTTAATCACTCAATAAGCCTAACCGCAACTCAAGCAGTGAATGCCTGTAAAACCTAATAGATGAAAAAAGCTAGTATTTTTATAACCTAAGACAGTATCATTTATAGCTTATCAATAGCATATTGTCCAGCAAAACAAAAAGCCCAGTGGCAAATTAAGTTGTCTTCATATGTAACCATGAATAGCACATGATGGAGGCTATTTTTGTTAAGACTGTTGGAATTTACTAACTACAATCATGACATATAGTCCAAAGAATGCAATAACCTCCTCATCATGTTAATTAACTGTTCTCTTTTGAAAATCTGTGTTGACTGATCACACAATAATTCAATAGAGTGTCCCAGAAAAAAAACCGCTTGGGCTCCCTCTTTGGAGTCTGACTGGCGCCTCTGAGCATTGCCCGCAGTGGCCCCGCTTGTCCCAGCTTCGCATCTTCGTTCGGGGCCTCACAGTGTGCACACAGCTTCATTAACAGCGGCCTGAAAACAGCCTGGGGCAGAGTGCTGTATCTGGCCAGAGCTTTTTGAATAGTAGTGTCCCAATAAAGAGCTAAGATATTATTTATGTAAGAATGAGCTTTTTTCTTTCTTTAACAACAATACCCTTTCAGAAATTTCTAACTACTTTGTAACTGCATGACTTAACCTGGTGATAAAAGCAGTTATTAAAAGTCTACCTTTTACAAAGCTTATGTTTCTTTTCTGTTTTATACTTAATAGTGTCTCTTTTAGATGACAAAAATACAATTGGGTTTCAGATATTTTTGAGAACCACCTGTATAACATTAATTTCGACCATATTGTGAGCAAACAAACTTTATTCTTGAATTCTTCTGTGTTTCATTCTATTGAACAGTGTAAATGACTATTAGGGAAGAGCTTCTATGGGGAAAAGTTGCTAGTGCTTAAAAGCCGATATACTAAATTTCTTTAGTGCCTTTTTTTTAATCCTCACCCGAGGACATTTTTTTCATTGCCTTTAGAGAGAGAGGAAGGGAGGAGAGGGAGAGAGGGAAACATTGACTGAGAAAGAAGCATTGACTGGTTGCCACAACCTAGGTGTGTGCCCTGGCTGGGAATCAAACCTGCAACCTTGTGGTTACCGGACGACACTTCAACTGAGCGATAACGGCCAGGGCAGCAGTGCCTTTTTTTTAAATGAAGGAACATTTCATTGATTAGGGTTTTGTTTTTAATCATTTAGCCACAGACTTTATCAAATTAAGACAGAATACTAACCAAAATCAGCAGGAATGGATTCCAGCAACTACTTACCTGCCAAACCTGGAGCATAACTTTCAGGTGCACTTTGCTTTATCCTGACTAGATAGTAGATAAACGTCTGTGGACAGTGAGCCCTTCCCGAGCTACTGGTACCTACTCACGCTCTGGAGAGAGCACTAAAGTATGTTGGGGAGAAAGTGACACGAAAACAAGTGTCAGACTGTAACAATACTGGGGAGGGCAGCACATTCGGGTCATGTGATAAGCAGGATGCTAAGTCTTGGTCTTGGCCTTTGGCTAACATACTGAGAGTAGTTAGGATATTATAAAGGGTTTGATAAATGTTGGTGTGTGTTACTGATACTAATGTCAGAGAAGTGGCTGAGGCCATGCTAGCTATAGAAAGACAACATAGTACCAGTGTCAACTTTGGTTTCTGGAGCTTTGAGTCAGAAGATTCTGGTCAATCACTTTAACCATTGCCTCCTGAAGCCCTGTACTAGAATGTGTTTTGCCCTGATGGATGAAGTCTAGGGGAATGAGAAGTGAAAGCTTGATTTTTTTTTTTAATTTAAGCAGTGCTTCTGGCAATTCAATTACTAGGATTTGTGATTTACTTGAAAAAAAAATAAAGCCTGGCATTTTAACTTAGAAGCTTTAAGTAAATTCCCTGAACATCCCTGGCAGGCTTTCTTAGCCTGGCTACGCATTAAGGCAGTCAAAGCGTGGCACATAAACTACACCTGTGCACCTTGCACAGACACCTCTGCAGACTTTTTGTTGCTTTGTAATAAAATGGGTATTATGATTTTTTTATTTCTTTACTGATAACTGGTGTTGGCTTCTTTGTTTTTATTTTTCTATCAGTGTTTACATGGTTTAGATAGTTTCTCAACCTCAGCAGTACTGACATTTTGGACCAGGTGACTCTGGGTTTTGGGGACTATCCTATGCATTGCAGGATGTTTAGCACCCCTCAGTGGTGACTGTCAAATGTATTCAGCCACGTACAGCATAGGGAAGACAGTCAATAATATTGTAATAAGTGTGTATGGTGCCAGATGGGTACTAGAGTTATCGGGGAGCACTTCATAAATTATATAATTGTCTAATCACTATGCTGTACACCTGAAACATAATATCAAATGCCAACTGTAACTGAAAAAGATTTTAATGGATTCAGACAGCCAAATGTCCCTTGAGGGGCAAACTCACTCCCTGTTGAGAATCACTGGTGTAGAGTAAGTAGTTCTTAACTGTGAACAATAGCCTGCCCCCTCTAATCCATAAACCCAGCTCAGAGGTAACCACTTCCATCAATTTAAAATGTTTTTATTCAGATCCTTTCCCCATTTTTATTAGGTTGTTTATTTAGTGAGTTGTGAGAGTTTTTATATGGTCTGGATATGCGACTCATCATGATTTGTGAATGTTTTTCTCTCAATCTATTTGTCTTTTCATTTGATGATGTCCTTTGACACAACAAAGTCATTTTTATAGAGTCCAATTTATTTTTTCTTTTGTTGCTATGCTTTGGGTGTCATATCTAAAAACTCATTGTCTAATCCGAAGTCACCCCAATCCTATTCAGACTCTTAAAAAGACATGAGGGAGCACTTCCTAACACTGTCTATGAGGCCAGTGTTCCCGTGATACCAAAGCCAGACAAAGGTATCACAAGAAAAGGAAGCTGCATATCCATATTCCTTACGCACATAGACGTAAAAATACTTAATACTAACAAAGTCCAACAGCTCATAAGTATCGCACATCCTGACCAGGTAAGATTTATCCCAGGAATGCAAGGGTGGTGCTTCAACGTGGAGTAAGTCCACGTAATACACACCACTATTAGAATGGAGGCGGGGAGTCACATAATCGTCTCAATAGATGTAGAAAAAAGCATTTGACAAAATTCAAGATCCTTTCACAATAAAACCACAGGAATAGAAGGAACTTCCTAAACATAATAAAGGGCATTTACAAAAATTTACAGCTAATTTACTCATTGGTGAAAAATAGAATGCTTCCCCTTAGGAGGAATAAGGGAAGGATTCTTGTTTTCACCGCTGTTATTTGACATTTTACTGTAAGTTCTAGCCAGAGCAAGAAAGAAATTAAAAGGTACCTGAATTGGAAAGGAAGTGAAACCATATTTAAAGATGGTGTGAGCCTATATATTTAAAAATCCCATAGATTATACACATAAAACGAGCTAATGCATTAAGCAAAGTTGCAGGGTACAAGATCAATACAAAAAAATCAGTTGTTTTTCTATGAAACAATCTGTAAAGTAAATTAAGAAGACAACTCTATTTACAATAGCATCCAAAAGAATAAAATATTTAAGAATTTAACCAGGAGGTGAAAGCCTTCTACACTGAAAACTACAAAACATTGTTTAAAAGAAAGGATACCTAAATAAATGGGAAGACATCCCATGTTCCTACATTAAAAATGTTAATATTGCTAAGATGGCATTACTCATAGAAATCTAGATACAAAATTCAAACTCAAGATTTCTGTCAAAATTCCAATGGCCTTTTTTGCAAAGATAGAAAATTTGATCCTAAAATTAATGTGAAATTGCAAGAGGCCCCAAATAACCAAAGTATTGAAAAATAAACTTAGAAATCTCATCCAATTTCAAAACTTCATCAGAAGCTACAATAATTAAAACTGGTTGATACAGGCATACAAACAGGCCAATGGAACAGGATTGAAAGTCCAAAACATCTGTGGTCGATTTTCCGCCTGGGTGCCAGCACCATTAGGTGGTCTGTTCCACAAAGCACCGCAAAATGGAGGGTGCAAAGCAATGGAACTTGATTGTCTTGCAGTTTGGGAGGCTATAAATTGGTGTGCAAAGGGCCATGCTCCCTCTGAAACCTGTAGGGGAGAATTTCTCACCTTTTCTAGCTTCCAGTGGTGGCTATCAATCCTTAGCATTCCTAGGCTTGCAGATGCGTCCCTCCAATCTCTTCCTCTGTCAGTTCATGGCCATCATTCCTCTGTCTGTCCTATTGGAGCAAAGTGATAAAATTGGATTAAGGGTTCACTATACTCCAGTGTGACATCTTAACCAGTTAACTTCTGCAATGGCCCTGTTTCCAAATAAAGGCACATTCTAAGATTCTGGGGCTTAGGTCTTCAGCGTATCTTTTTGGGAGGCACAGTTTACACACAACACTATTCAATGATAAAGAATAGTTGCTTCAACCAAAGGCACTGGCACAACTGGGTATCCACAAAGAAATTAATTTTGACATCTTCCTCACTCATACAAAAATTAGCTCAAAATGGATCAAAGACCTCAATATAAGAGATAAAACTATTAAAACATAGGGGTAAATCTTAATGGCCTTGGATTTGGTCATGGATTCTTAGATTTGACATTAAAAGTACAAATAATAAGAAAGAATTAGTGGAAATTTATGAAAATTAAAATCTTTTGCTCATCAAAGGACATTATTAAGAACATAAAAAGATAACCTACAGTATAGGAGAAAATACGCACAAATTATAAATATGACAAAGATTTAACATCCCTTTAAAGAGCTCTTGATAACAGACAAAACACCCATTTAAAAATGGCGGAGCACTTGAATAAACATTTCTCCAAAGAAGACAGACAAATTTTCAAACAAGCACTTGAAAGGTTATTCATCATTAAGGAAATGCCAATCAGAACAATAATAAACCATTTCACATCCACTAGGATAACTTTAAAAATCAGGAAATGGGTTGATGAGGATGTAGAGAACTAGGAACCCTTGTATATTGCTGGTAGGATTGTAAAATGGTACAGCCACTGTGGACAACAGTTTGTCAGTTCCTGAAAATGTTACAGAATTATCATATGACCCCACAATTCCAACCCTAGGCATACACACAACAGAAAGGTAATCATACATCCATGTAGAAACTTTTACCTGAATGTGTATAGCAGCATTATTCATAGTAACCAAAGGATGGAAACCCAATATGCCCAACAATGAATGGATAAACTGTGGTGTGTACATACAAAGGAATAGTATTTAGCCATAAACAGGAAAGAAAAACTGATCCATGCTACAACTTGGCTGAACCTCAAAAACATTATGCTAAGTTAGAGAAGCCAGGCACAAAGGGTCACATAATTGTGTGATTATTTTAATATGATGTACCCAGAACAGGTAAATCCGTAGGCACAGAAAGCAGATTAGTGGTTCCTAAGGGGGTGAGGAAGTGGATGAGGGGTGAATACTTAATAGGTGAGGAGTGTTTCTCTGAGGTGGTGACAAAGTTTTGAAACTAGAGAGAAGTGATGTTGCACAACATTGGGAATACACTAAGTATCTCTGAATTGTGTACTTTGACATTATTTTTCATGTAAATTTCACTTCAACTAAAAATAAATAACGGGGGATAAAACAACCAGCAACTTAGACTACCATCCAGGGAGACTAGTTGCAAATCGACCAAAGTTTATGAGAAAACACGTGTACGCAGCAATTTTACACTGTGAGCTGTGTGGAGATGGGTTCTGCTCTAAGGCCGCCCTCTCCTGGAAAGCCTGCGGTCGACAGAGCAATGTCCTCAGGGAGGTGCAGGAACCTGGGGATGCTTGGGCCTTTACCACCCTGCAGTAGGTCATGAAGCTGTGGGACAGGCCAAGGCCTAGGTCCTGCAGGTCTCCCCTGAGGACAGCAGGGTCAGCAGTATGGAGTGGTGGTCCCACAGGTTAAGTGTATTGTGCCAGTAAAAGGTGGGGGGGCTGTGGTAGCCGGATACAGAATTCTTAGGCCTGACAAGTCTTGTTTCCCCAGGACTTTGAAAAGTCATCCCACTGTCTTCTGGCCTCTGGTTTCTGATGAGAAGTCACCTGTTACTCTTACTGAGGCACTCTTTTATGTAACGGCTTGTTTTTCTCTTTCTGTTTCAGGATTTTTTCTTTGTCTTTCAAAAATTTGATTAGGCTTATACCTACTTGGATTCATAGAGCTTCTTGGAAGTATAGATTAATGTTTGTCATCAATTTGTTGTTTTCAACCATTATTTCTTCAAATAATCTTTCTGCGCCCTTTTCTTTTTTCCTTCTGTGCTCCCATTCTGCATAAGGTAGTACTCTTGACAGTGACCCACAGCTCTCTAAGTCTCTGTCCTCTTTTTTTTCCTTTCTGTTCCTCAGGTTGAATAGTCTCATTTGATTTATCTCACTGACAAAGTTCACTGATTCTTTCATATGCCTGCTTAAATCTGATGCTGAGCCCCTCTAATGAAAAAAAATTTTAAGTATTTTTCATTGATTATGCCATTACAGTTTTCCCAATTTTTCCTCCTTTATCCCCCCTCTGCCCTGCCCCCCCAACCCTCCAGCATACACCCCCTTAATTCACGTCCATGGGTTGTACATATAAGTTCTTTGAGTTCTCTGTTTCCTATACCGTTTTTTATCTCTCCCCATCTATTTTATGCCTACAAATTATGCTTCTTCTTCCCTGTACCTTTCCCCCCTATTCCTCCCTTCACCCTCCTCACTAAAATCCCTCCATGTGATCTCCATTTCTCTGATTCTGTTCCTGTTCTACTTGTTCGCTTAGTTTTTGTTTTTGTTGTTTTTCTTTTCTTTTAGGTTCATTTTTTGATAGTTGTGAGTTTGTTTCATTTTATTGTTCATATTTTTTATCTTCTTCTTAGATAAGTCCCTTTAACATTTCATATAATAAGGGCTTGGTGATGATGAACTCCTTGAACTTGACCTTATCTGAGAAGCACTTTATCTGCCCTTCCATTCTAAATGAGAGCTTTGTTGGAAAGAGGAATCTTGCGTGTAGATCCTTGCCTTTCGTGACTTGGAATACTTCTTTCCAGCCCCTTCTTGCCTGCAAGGTTTCTTTTGAGAAATCAGCTGACAGTCTTATGGGCACTCCTTTATAGGTAACTCTTTCCTTTCCTCTTGCTTCTTTTAGGATTTTCTCTTTGTCTTTAATCTTGGGTAATATAATTATGATGTGCCTTGGTGTGTTCCTCTTTGGGTTCAACTTGTTTGGGACTCTCTGAGCTTCCTGGACTTCCTGGAAGTCTATTTCCTTCACCAGATTGGGGAAGTTTTCCTTCATTATTCGTTCAAATAAGTTTTCAATTTCTTGCTGTTGTTCTTCTCCTTCTGGAACCCCTATAATTCAGATATTGGAATATTTCAGGTTGTCTCAGAGGTAAGTCTCTCTTCACTTTTTTGAATTCTTGTTTCTTCATTCTGTTCCAGTTGGATGTTTATTTTTTCCTTTTGTTCCAAATTGTTGCTTTGAGTCCTGGTTTCCTTCCTGTCACTGTTAGTTCCCTGAATGTTTTGCTTTATTTCATTTTAGGTATCTTTCATTTGTTTTTTTCATTTTCGACCAAGCTCAGTCAGTTCTGTGAGCATTTGGATTACCAGGGCTTTAAATTCTCCATCAGATAGGTTGTCTATCTCCTCATTGCTTAGCTCTCTTTCTGAAGTTTTGCTCTGTTCTTTCATCTGGGCCATATTTCTTTGTCTTGGCGCACCTGTTAAGTTGTAAGGGGGCGAGGCCTTAGGTATTCACTAGGACAGGGCAACCCTCCTTGCTGAGCTGTGGAGCTGCCTGTGGGAGAGGGGCCAGAGAGGGAACAGTGCAGCTCACCTGCTCATCTCTAGCGCACTTTCCAACAATCTCGTGTGAGACTGGGAGTTGCTCCCACCGTGGCAACTGCCGTAGTCCACAGTCAGGTCTGAGTCTCAGTTTTGCCTTCAGCCAGCCCCACCTGCATGGTCTGCTGCCTAGCGTGGTTTTTCTCAGCCAGCCCCGCCCACATGGCCACCATCTGGCAACGGGTTCTTACTGGTCTGGTTGTTCTGGTTGACTTTTTCTTTAATTCCTTGGTTGTCAGAGTTCCATACAGTTTGATTTTCTGGCACTTCTGGTTGTTTATTGATTTTAGATTGGTTGCTATCCTCCTTTCAGTTGTGCGAGGAAGTGAAGGGTTTCTACCTATGCCTCCATCTTGGCCAGAACTCTCAAAAATCTTTATTTTGTTCTTTTTTACAACTTATTTGTATTTTCTATTTGGTATTGATCTCGTATTTCCTTTAATTCTTTAGATGTGCTTTCCTTTAACTCCGTTCATGTTTAAAATATGAGGTGGGGGGGGCAAAAGTAAATTTACAGTTGTGAGTATGTAAAACACAGTTTATTGTTATATTATTATTTATTAATTTTTGTATTATTTTTCATAAAAACAACTGTTAACCTACTTTTATCCCACCCTGTAGTTGATTTAAAGGTTTTGTCTAGTTGGCCCAATTTCTGGGCCCTTTCAGACACAATTCCATTTCCCCCTTTAAATGGGTTATAATTTATTATTTTGCATATCTTGTAACTTTTTTGCTGAAAACAGGATAGTGGAAATAACATAATATGGCAACTCTGGAAATCAGATTCCACACCCCTCCCCCCAGATTTGTTGTTGTTGCTGTTAATTTGGTGACCTTTCTGAGCTGATTCTATAGTATGTTTTGTTGTGTGTGGCCACTGAACTCCTACTTAGTTTGGTTACTGGTCAGCTAATGTTTGGACAGAGACTTCTTTAAGTACCTAGAACCAATAAGTCTCACACGTTTGCGAAGGGACTGTGTGCACATGTTGGGCCTCACATTCAGCACTCAGCCAGGCAGTTAACATTTTTTCCTGTGTTTTCACTTCCTGCTTGCACAGAGCCTCAAGATTATTTGGAGGTGAGTGTTTGGAGCCTTCTCAGGTCTTTACTGAGCACCTGCGCAGTCCTACACATGGACATGGCCTTCTAGGTTCCCAGAAATATGTTGGAATTTTCAAAGACTCTGGACATTTTATTCCCCAGTTTTTCCTTTTAAACTTTTTGGGTAGCCTATTGTTTGCCCAAACTCTTATCCACCACTTTGTGTAACCACCAACTTAAAAAATGCCTCTAAATGTTTTATAAGAGACAGCCCTAGGGAAAAGGTTTTCAGTGTTAGTTGAACTCCTAGTCAGAAAAAATAAAGGCAGCCTTGCCATGGGGTGTTTTCCCAGGAACCGCCAGTCCATTCAGATGATGCTAGTTCTCTGAGACCAAGGTTTTGAAGGGATTCTAGGGTTCTGCCCTTTCCAGTAACAGCTAGGCTGTGGGTTCTCAAGGCTACAGTGGAGCTGGAGAAGGGGGTTCGGGGAGAGATGAGAGCACAGTGCAGCAAGTTAAAAACATCACAAAACCTTGCTGTTCTTAACAAGATTTTGTTTGTTTTTAATATGTTTTACATCAATGCTCCATTGATTGCCGTAAGGCTTTGGTGAATTTCCAGAGTTCTGAAAAAAGTTCATTCTGATGATTTTTACCAGTTTTCTCATTACTTCTATGGGAGAGAAAATTTTTGGAGGCCCTGTCTCCACCATTTTCTCTGACCTCACTTTCTCTTGCTTTTCATAACAACGTTCGGAGTTTGTCGAAGGGCGACGTTACGTCCCCCGTCGCACAACATGCAGTTAAAGAAAAATGAGAGATGGAAGTGCTTTTTCTGTACCAGCACATTGCAAGGTAAAGTTAAGGGAACGTGGGCCATATCTCTCCAACTTTGTGGTGAACGACCAGTTTTTTGTTGTTTTTTTTGTTTGTTTGTTTCTTAATCTAATTCATCATGGTATGTGGTCCTACCTCGTATGACTAGTTCAGGCACAACTTGCTCTGCAAGTCCACCAACCTGAGCTGGTCTCTACCCTCTTCAAGAAGAGTTCATCAGCTGATCACACTTCTTGAGGTCCAGGCAATGTGTCTAAATGCTGTTTCTTTACTTACCTTGTTGTTAATGGTGACAAAGTTTGCAAACCAGAAAACCCTGAGTAGCAGCACTTATGTAGGAAAAAACCTGAATAAACTAGTAGGTGCCCTCCATGACCACTTTTTAAAATACATCTGTATTGGTTTTCTCTTAAATTCAAGCATATAGAAATATGTAGTGTAGAAACTGAAGATTCTTCATATTATCACAGACACACAGAGATGAGGAACACTATTAATATGTTTGACATATATACATATACACATATATGCTACCATTTTTTATTTTTATATAATTGTATGTTTGCTTTGTAAAAAAACTTATTCTACGTGCATATTTTGTATCCTATTACTTCACATGTTCCCATAGGATATAGATTTCCGTATTCTTGACAGCCATGGGGTATTCATTTCAGATATATGCAATCCCTCTTGGTGGCCATGTAAACACAGGTCCCGGTTTCAAGCTAAGGCATTATAACAGATTAGAAGTAGCATGTGTCATCTCTAGATTGTACCTCAGACTTAGCCAGCAGAGTAAAACTTGTCCTCCAAGTGGCTTACGATTAGCATTTGAGGGTGTTTCCAATCTCCTGCTGTTTTAGACATGCCAGCTAATCTGTCTTTTTGCCCATGGTCAGCCTGTGCGCTCGGTGGCGAGGCATCTGCATGTGCCTGTGCGCACCTGAAGAGTAAAGTCTGGTAAGAGGAATTGCCATCCAGAGAGGGTGTTCCAGTTCTCACTGCCACCAGCAATGCCTTTTGAGAACAGGTTCAGATTTAGGGAATTCACAAGTCATCAGAAACCAAACCAAGCTACAAGGTACAGATCCAGCCACACAAGTGGCAGATGTTCCAAGCCAGAACATGAGATTCCTAGGCTTCAGAAACTTGTGAAGCCAATTCTCAAAGAAAGCCAGAAATATGGTAAGCAACTAACTTGTTCCTTAAAACACCTTTTCTTCTAATTTCTGATAAGAACAAATTACTTTCGGCAAGGTAAATAAGCAATGCCATATCTTTACAAATCAACTTCCTCTTTAAAAATCCAAATGTTAAGCTAAATGCTGCTTAAGCACATGTTTAACCTTTATGGTGCTGACTCACTTGGGGCAGGAAGGAGAAAAGGCTGAGTATTCTTGCCCATCACCACCAATCAAGCCTAACACAAGTGTCAGAGGGGAGATAGGACAGTGGCTTTGACAGCCAATGAGCTGTGGACCCGGTTCCTCCTTGACCTGATCTTGTGACGGACTAGCAGAAATGCTTCTCTGAAGCTTCTTTCAGAACATGAAGCATCCCCAGCTGTCTGAGCCTGTCTGGCTAACCTCTCAGTCAGGTTGGTCTGTTATCTTCCTGAATCCTGTAAGAACATTTCAAGGAAAAACCAAAGAACATATAAGCTGAATTATGGTCCTGCCTTGGGGTGACCCGAAGCACTGAGTTGTCTGAAAGCTACATACAGTTTCTGGGAAAATAATCTTTTAAGAAATGTAGCACATACATTAACAATTCTTAAAGAGGTCCTTGGTGAGACGAGAAATCGTAAGGTGAGAGGGCACCTGATTAATGAGGGCAACTCTCTGACCCCCAGCAGGTGTCAACGTGTGACAACAGGTGACAGGACACACACAGTGTTTCCACCCAAACAAGAATAAATCCAGGGCTCGGTGTACACATTCCACAGCTTTTTATTGAGATTCAGAAAGAGTCTGCCGGTGGCAGATGTGTCAATGTCCCAGTTTACCCAGGCCTTCCGCTGCGTGAGTGACAGCACTTGTGACTGTGTTGGTCACCGTCTCAGTGACTTCCTTTGCCATTTTGTCTCCTGTCTCCTGGGCCTTCTTGAAGGCTTCGGCAATGGCTGTCAGTAAGAAAGAGGAATAATGTCCAGGTGAGCCAAATAAACATTTCAAACTATTTGCTGGACTAGTGTCACCTGGAGTGACCTGAGGGGTGTGGCAGTCTCCCCGGTTCAGGCCCAAGAGGAGCCCCCGACAGGTTGGAGGGCAGCAGAGCTCCGGAGGAATGTTTTCAAATTTTGTTTTATTTCCCCAAACGACTTGCATTTATTTCTTCAATTATGAGTGAGGCTGAGTATCTGTTCATGGCCATATTGCCCACTCATACTGCATATTTCTGTGAACTGCCTGTTTATATCTTTTGATCATTTTTATATGGGCTTATCATTTCCACTACAAATATTTCCCTCAGTTTATGGTTTTTCTTTTGACTTACCTTATAATTTTTTTATGGAAAATATGAAGTATTATATTGTCAAATTTACCTAATATTTCCTTTACGGTTGTTGGTTTTTCTGTCATCGTTAAAAAAAAAAAGACCCTCCCATCTCTGAGATTATGCTAAAATCTGCTTTGCTTTCTTCTAACAATTTAATAATTTCATGTATTTGTATTTAAGTTCTTGATTCACCTGGAATCTGTTTTGTTGTAAGAATGAGTTACACATATGTTGTATTTTTTACAGTTATATGCACAACACACTTACATAGGTAAACATTTCCACAAACATGCATGTATATAAAATTTTATGCCTTAAATGTTTTGTGACAGTGTGCTGCTGCATAGTTTTTTGTGACACAGTCTCAACATTCCACAGAGAGGACTATCTAATTGGATCCTGCTTCAGCAAAGTTTGCTCTGCGGCCTCAGGTAGTGTAGATAATTGCATACCATCTAAAAGGGTGCAACATCTGGGGCAGGGCTTGACCTGGTTAGTCAAAGAACAGGTTGCTCTCAGCACCTAGCTTCCCTCTTCCCCTCCTTCCCCGTCCCTCCCTGCCCCATACCTTTCTCTCCAGCCTCCTTGGCATGTTCCACCACCTCCTTCACCACTCCCTCCACGGCATGAACTGAAAAGATGAGACAAGCCCAGAGTGAGAGCACAGTGCAAGCCAGCTTCTCCTTACGGCAAGGCCCGGGCAGCTTTGGGTACCCTGAATGCAGCTCTAGGATATTGCCCCAGTATGGACACACTGGCTCAAGAGAAGGGGGCCAGGGTGAGGGGTGCTGGCTGCTGGGAGAAAAGATGAGTGAGGCAGACAAGGACACCAGGTCCTCCGTGCCCCTCGGTCTGATGCGGGCTAGAATGCTAACAAGTAGGCCCTCCTGCCAGCTAGGAACCTAGTGCCAATGCTGAACCTGTCTCCCAGGTTACCACACCTCTAAGGTGTGCGGCTGTCCTGCCTCCAGCCAGAGGGAGGCTGCAGCTGGATGCCATATCTGGAAGCCTCCTCCAGCAAAACCAGTTCCCCAAAGACATTCCGCCAATAGGAGGGGACTCTCTGCCCATCTTGGAGTTGTTTAGGTGATATCCTGCTAGAATTGGGAAATTAGGAGTCAGAAGAACTGATTCTGACTCTAAATCCCCCTCCACTGCTTGGTTGCCTCACCTGTGAATGGGAATAATACAGAACAGAGAGAGCAGTGAAGGAGGGCAGGGAGCGGTCAGTACCAGCTACAGAGTTAACCAGTGAAATACAGACATGTTTGCAGCCATTTAGATAGAGAACAGCAAACTTAAATATCAAACTTAATCCAGGTGGGACCCGGGTTAGCCTCCCCAAATATAGCTGCAGATGCCTGCACACAGAAAAAGGGCTTCTGGGACATTTGAAGACATAGAAAATGTCCTTTACATAAACCCCAGGGGCTGACTTTGAACAGAATCGGACTTGGTGGTTTCTTAATAGAGAAATCTTTGGAGCTTTAAAGTTATGGTAAAAATAATAATCCACCTTCCTTTTCCTGTATGGGATATTCAAAATAGGCTATTGGCTATGGCAGGGTTCCCAGGTCTCCAGAGGGAAGGATTCAAGCCACCAGCTGCTTGCTACCCAGCACCTGGCTCCCCTCTACCCTCCACCCTCCTCCACACCCCACCCTTGGGGCCCCCTCTGAGATGGCCTCCCTCCTGCCCTCAATCACACGGAAAAAGGGTTGCTTGGGCCAGTCGACCCCTCCTGGCTCCACCCCAAGCTGCTTTCCTCAGCTTTTGCACCTGCCCCTCTATTCTCTCCTTGTGGGACTGATTGCCCAGAGCTCCTCATGGGGCCAAGACCTGCCCCAAAAGTTCGGGGATCAGCTTCAAACAGGCCCAGTCAAGTTGGTCCCCAATCCTCCAGCCTGAGGAGAATGGCCCAGGTAGAAAGGAGCCTCAGGTCCTTACCAGCTTCTTCAGTGGCCTTCTCAGTGCGGTAGGCCAGGCCATCGACAGCAAGCTTCCTGAAACCTCCCAGCATTGTGCAATGACAGGTGACGACTAAGCAGGATGCTGGGGCCTGGACCAGTGTGCTTTTATAGATGACTCTGGTGGCTGGCTGGGCTCTGGGAGACCAGCCCTCTCCCCGGAAGACTAGGAGGTCAGCTGGTGAGTCAGCAGAGGTATTGGCAGGAAGAAAAGCCTGGGTGGGGCCACCCTAGGACTCTGCCCCTCTGGGAGCATAAGAGCCCCCATACCCTATATTCGGGGATCCTGTGAGGGGCAGAGATGCAGAGCAGGACCAAAGCTAGACAAAAAGGTCAGTTCTGGGGCATGCAGCTCCCCTAAGGCACAAGGTCTGAGTGCCCTGCAGAATAACAGACCATTGGGGATGGCAGCCCTGCCAACCCTCAGGGCTCCAAGTTCTCCACAGCCTGGGCACAGGTGTGTAGTCAGACAAGGCCTAGGAGTTCTAGCCTGCTGTCCAAGGTCCCCTTTGTGGCCTATTCAGGGGTTCGGGGACTCTGGGGGCTTGTAGACCTAGGTGACCCCTCAGGCCAACAGCACAAATGGAGTACAGGCCCCTGCCTTCCCCATTCCCAAGAACCTCAGCTCTTCAGAGTGGCCTTACAGCCTCCATTGGACAGGTAGGGGGCTCAAGGTGATGCTTTGTCCAAGGCAGAGGAAGACAGACCCTAGTCATTCCTGGCTCACAGTTGGCTGCTTCTCACACAAGGCACAACTTGAGTGGCCCAGCAGTGGGGCAGCCAGCACGTGAGAGAACCCGGCCGTCCCTGCACCTTGGGGCCTGGTTTCTTGGGAAGACCCTGTGAAGTCAGCCGTGTCCCCCTCCCCTCCACTCTGGACATCCTAGAAATAAATGGAGGACTCCACACCCACCTGGGGAGGTGCTTCTTGCCTTTGAATTCTTGCTAGAAAGCTGTTCTACCAGCCTCTGACAAATTACATGCTTATGCGGCCAGGCTGCCTCCCTAGTTACTCAGGACAGAAGATGCCTCAATCCCATGCCACACGCTACTTCTCTTAGTCAGCAGCTCAACCTGAGCCTCAGTTTCCTCATCTGTAAGATGGGGATAGCTATGCCTTCCTGCCCATGTCACTGAGAGTAATTGGGATCACGCATGCAAGCTCTTGGTAAACTTCTATTTCCTCTGCCTCATCACTCATGTGCCAGGGAGGGGCCACTTGGCAGTGAGCCCTGACCAGCCACTGGGTAGGCCACAGAGTGGTAAAGGTATGGGGCTGCCTGGAAGCCAGAGGGCTGAGGAAGATGACCTCACTGGACAGGAGTTGTGGAGGGAAGGTCCTCCAAGTCCCTGTTCAGGCCTGGGGCAGGATCCTCAGGCTGCCTGCCCCATGTAAGCCATCTCATCCCTTAGAGCTACCCAGGAGGGTGCGGCAGGACCTAGTTAGTGTTTACCTGACCCCAGCCCTTCACAGCCTGGGCCCTACAGGGCTGAGGCCCTCCCACATTCTTCAAGTACTTCTAGCATTGGGAGGCCCCCGGGGCTGTGACCAGCCCCCAGCGTAGGCCGTAGGCACTGTTGGCAACAGGAATTCTGGGTCCCAGGGCCACTGCACCGCAGGTGCCATTTCCATTTGGCTGTAGGGGTAAGGTCTTAAACAATCTGGAGAGGTCTTTGTAACAAAAAGAACATAATACTACTACTCCTGCAAGTTTTACAAATATACAGGGTACTGCAAAAGTAAATAGGTTCACAGTTATTTGTATGGAAAATAATACAATAATTAATAAATAATAATACAAGAGTAAACTCTGTGTTTCATGTACTCACAACTGTAAACCTAGTCTTGCCAGATCCTGTGGACTCAGAGACACCGTGGAAGTGAGGGCCCTGGACTTTAAGCAGGTCTGGATGACTCTGCTTTCTTCTTGTTGTAGCCAAATACCAGGATGTCCCTCTTCTGCCCAGGGCATCAGGCAATGCAAACCAAGGGCCAGGGTATTTCTGGGACATGGCTGGTGGGAATTGGGCTGAGAGACCCATAGGGACGTTCCCTGGGCCCATCAGCGCCCCTTTTCTTTCCTCTGAGGTTGTTTGTGTCCCCCACCTCACAGGCCCCCTTTCCTCAGGAGCTCACCAGCTCCCTGACAGGACTTGGCTACTCAGCAGACGCTGGCCCAGTGCCAGCCCAGAACCTGCCCCTCTACAACCTATAGGCTACTGCTGCCCTCACCACATCACTCCCCTGCCCATGAGACCCTGCTCCTCTTTAATGCATGGTCCTGGTGCAAGTACCCTGACTCCAGGTATAATACACCATGGTCCACATCTCCTGGCAAGGCTGGGCCCAAACACAAATTCCAAATGCCCAACAGGGAGAAAGCAAGAGGCCTCAGGAGGCCAGCTGCCCAGGACCAGATCCAAGTCCCAGACCTTGGTGCTCTGGCCCAGGTCTAAGCCCACCTGGCCTTCCAGATGCTGTGACCACCAACCTGTCCTCTCAGCCCAGCCTGTGGCTCCCTGAGGGTGGACTCCTTTCCAGCTAAGAATTGGGGACAGCTCAAGACCGTCCCAACCAGGGCTGGGTTCCTGGCAACTCCTGCAAGGAACAACACTACCTACCTATACACCTAAAACTAACACAAAATAAAATTGAATGTAAACTGTAGTTGAAAAATAAAATTAAAAACAAAAACATTGCCTGCCTAATGGGGTTGGGGATGACCCAAGAGGGAACCACCCACGTTGGAAGACCTGACCCATGCTGGGCCCCAGTGGAGCAGCCCTTGAACACAGGCACCATGTCAGCCTGTCCTGAGTCAGAAGATCAAGTCCAGCACTTGGGGCAGGCAGAATCAGGTCTTGACAGGAGCCAACCAGTTCTCCAAATGGAATTTGCTCAGAAACCCAGTTTGGCAAAAGACCAACTGCCTGCAACATCAAGTCAAGGAAAACCAATTTTCCAAACAGCAATTTGCCAACTCAGCAATTACCAACTCAGGGGGGAAAACTTAAGTACTTAAATTCTTAGGGCTGTCTTATGTCTGAAGCATGATGATTTCTTGTGTGATTTGAATTGGAGATGTTATGAATATCCTGGGTTTCATGATTGTCCAACTTGCCTATGCTTCTTCTACTTCTGCTTCATGGATCTGAGCTCACAGTGCATACTGGGCCAACATCTCCAGCACACACTGACCCCTCCTAGCCACAGAGAGCCAAGCCCAGATTCCTAGAGACTTGGGGTGTCAGTCACCAAAGAAGGACCTCCCCTGCATGTCAATACCCACACATTCATGGGCATCAGTCAGGTTCCTGGTGAATATCAGAGGACACATGATAGTTGTACCTGAGGAGAGGGACTGTTCACAAAGGTGTGAACAAACTTAAGGGAACTGATGTGGGATGGCAAGGTCCCCAGAGACCAGCAGCAGTGAGAGTTGTTACCTCCCAGACCTGGAGGGGTAAGGGGGACTGCACAGACACTGAAGAGAGCTGTGGCTGTAGGACAGCCTCACTGGACAGGAACTGCAGCCAGCAGCAGCAGCAGCAGCAGCACAAAGGCCATTACGGACACACACAACAAACTCCAGAGAAGCTAGGAGACTGGGAAACCACTGGAGTGTGTGTTGGGGGTGGCAGGGATCAGTCTCAGAGGTTACCAGTCCCTGGAGGAGAAGACCCCTGAGAGAGAACTCCTTGGGATAGAACTAAGACCTGAAGAAATGAAGAGGAAGGTGACCAAGGAAGTCCTGAGGTGTCAGATCTCAGATGTTGCGCCTCCAAGAGAGAAAGGAGTCCTTGGGAAGGCAAGGACTGACTGAAGCCCTGAAGACTGCACCTGAGAAAAGAAGGCTGCAGGTAGAATCTTCCTGACGCCAGGTGGTTTCTGAGAGGCAGAGCGGTCATGGACACACAGGAAAGTCCAACTCTTTTGTGAGAGAAGCACAGGCTCCTGAGCAAAGAAGCCTGGGAGACTCCCCTGGCCCCACCCCCTCTCTCCACAGGAATCTCCAGCTAATGTCTGAGAAATTCCACTTCAGATTTGAACTTCAGATCCCTGACAGCCTCCAATATGTCAGGAATACCAAGATTTTATGAGTGATAGGGTAGCCTTCTCTCTTCCAACTCATTGTTAATTGAGTTGCAAAAATAGTAGAGTTTCCATATCTCCCTTACCCAGTCTCCCCCTTGTCCACATCTTACATAACCACAGTATAATGATCAGAACCAGGGAATTATTAACATTACCATATTCAGCTAAGTTAAATGTAAAATTATTTAACTAAATAATATGCTTAAATAAATTTGAATTATTTAAATTAACTAAGTTAAATATTAACATATTAGATAAAGACTTATTTAGAATTTCACCAGGTTGTCCACTAATGCTATTTTTCTGTACCCTAATTCTATCCAAGATCACACATTACATTTAGATATTTCTCCTTAATTTCTTGCAGTTTGGTAGGACTGCAATAGAAGTCCCTCCCTCTTTCGTTGTCTTTCATAACCTTGACACTTTTAAACTGTACTTATCAGTGGTTTTGTCAAATATTTCTTATTTGGGTTCATCTGATGTTTTCCCGTGAATGGACTGAGATTATGCATTTTGGGCAAGAATACCACAAAAATGGTGTATCCTTCCCAGTGTTTTCTATCACAGGGTCCCTGATGTGGATGTGTCTTCTTACTAATGATGTGAAACTTCATCATTTGGCTAAGTTGCTCTCTGCTGGGTCTCCACAGGAAAGTACTATCTTCCTCTTGTAGTTGATAAACATCTAAGGAGAGACACTTGGATACTATGCAAGTTCTGTTTCTCTTCAAACTAAAAAATGTAATTGTTGTAAAATACACACAACATAGTCTTTACCATCTTAACTACCTTTTGTCTGTGAATTTTTTAATTTTATGTACAAAGAGCTAGCCATCCTGCAATAAGGTGGATGTCTTGAATGACCCATTCAAAGAAGTTCACTTAGTCCAACTTAATGGAGCCTATACCCTTCACATACTGACAGAAACCCTGGTGGCACATATTAAGGCCGTACTTCTGGATCAGGCTGTGCCAGTTTGAGCAGACACAGCAAGACCGAGAACCCTGGCCGAATTTTCTCAGATAGCTCCAGGACAGCTGCTGGCGACCCATCTTGCTCTCTCTGCTGCAACGAGGCAAAAGGAAAGACCATCGTAACTATCTTTAGGTGAACAGGTGAGAAGTGTCAGGTATTCACATTGCTGTGCTACTGATCTCCAGAACTTTCTCATCTTGCAAAACTGAAACGCTATACCTATTACATAATTCCCCAACCCCCCCCCCCCCCGGCTCCTCCTAGCCCCTGATAATTACCATCCTACTTTCTGTTTCTATGAGTTTGACTACTCAAAGGAACTTATATAAGTTGAATCATATAGTATTTGTCTTTTTGTAACTGGCTTATTTTCCCTAGCATAATGTCCCCAAGGTTCATCCACATCGTAGCATGTGTCAAAATTCCCTTCCTTTTTAAGGCTGAACAATATGCCATTATATGTACACACCACACTTCGTTTATCCGTTCACCCATCGATGGACATTTGCCTCACTTCTACTTTTCAGCTATTGTGAATAATGCTGTCATGAACATGGGTTACAAACATTTCTTCAAGAAACTGCTTTCAATTCTTTTGAATATATATCCAGAAGTCCAATTGCTAGATCACATGGTAATTCTATTTTTAATATTTTTAGGAACTGCCATCATGTTTTCCATGACTGCATCATTTTACATTCCCAACCAACAGTGCACAAGGGTTCCAACTTCTGCACATCCTCACCAACACTTGTTACTTTGGGTTTTGTTTTTTTTCAAATTCTCACTTGAGGACACATTTATTCTTTTTAGAGAGAGAGAAACACTGATGTGAGAGAGAAACATCAACTGCCTCCCATACGTGCCCCAACCAGAGATCACACACACAACCCAGGTATGTGCCCTGACTGGGAATTGAACCTGCAACCCTTTGCTGTATGAGACAACGTTCCAACCAACTGAGCCGTCCAGCCAGGACTGTTTGTTTTTTTTAATAGCAGCCATCCTAATGAGTGTAAGGTCATATTTCATTGTACCTTTCATTGGTGTTTCTCTAATGACAGGTGATGTTGAACAATTTCTTATATGCAGATCAACCATGTGTACATAATCTTTCAAGAAATGTCTATTCAAGTCCTTTATCAATTTTAAATGGGTTATTATTATTTTTTATTGTTAAATTAAAAGAATTCTTTAGATATTCTGGACATTATTAACTCCTTTTCAGATACAACTTGCAAAATTTTTCCCATTCCATAGGTTACCTTTTCACTTGCTGGTTGTGTCTTCTGACGCACAGTTTTAATTTTGAGGTAGTCCAGTTTATCTAGTTTTTCTTTTGTTGCCCGTGCCTACAGTGTCATAGCCAAGAAATTATTGCCAAGTCCCTGTAATCAGGCTTTCTTCCTGTGTTTTCTTTGACAAGTTTTATAGTTTCAGGTCTTACATCTATGTTTTTGATTTATTTTGAGTTAATTTTTGTATGTGGTACCAAAGTAAGTGTTCAACTTCATTCTTTTACATGTGAATATACAGTTTTCTCCAAACTGTTTGTTGAAAAGATTGTCCTTTTCCCATTGAATGATCTTGGCACACTTGTCAAAACTCATTTGACTTCTTCTGAAACTTTGACACACTAATTTTAGCATCCGTCAGTGGACCTTGCCTGCAATAATTATTTTTGTGATGTTTGCCTAATGGTGATTCACTATTTTCCCTTTTCTTCTACATTAATTAATTAATTAGAATTCTACAGTAAGAGTTGCCTCTTCTCCACACTTAATGCATTATTTACTCATATCAATATGGATTCATGAATAGAGTATTTATCTTATTCTATCGGTTAAATCCCAATACTATCGTTATTTATTTTGTTGCTCAAATCAGTCTAGCTTTAGCCATTAGAAACTCCTTCAGGTTGGCGCCTGTGTTCTTCCAATAAACCCCATCTTTTCTTTCTTTTTCTTTTCTTTCTTTTTCTCTCTTTCTCTCTTCCTTTTCTTTCTTTCTTTCTTTTTCTCCTTCCTTCCTTCCTTTCATCTATTTATCTATCTATCTATCTATCTATCTATCTATTTTAGCATTTCCTTACTTTCTGGCATTACAAGTATATTGCAGGCTGATTTTGTATTTTCCTACCCAACCCCTACAATCAACTACTTCTCCTTGGAGTTCTGGTTCCTTTTATTAGAGAACGGTATTTAGAGTTCAAGATCTGGGTGATAGGTGTGCTCATTGCTGGGATATCATTGCTCTTAAGACTCTCAGCAGATAGCTCTAGGAAGTATATGTATGTATTTACTAACATTTTCATACACCCACACATTTCTGTATTTATTAGTATATATAATTAAAAACCATGAGTATACATTGATACCTTAGATTCCAGTCCAACACTACAGGGTTCATTTTAGAGTTCCCTACTCCTTATTTGTTATTTCTTCCTCCAACGATTATTATCTATAATATATTTATATGTGCATTTAATTGTAGTATGTACAATGGTCCCCACCTTAATCACAATTTCGCTTTCCATGGTTTCAGTTACCCACAGACAACTTTGGTCCTGAATATAAATGGAAAATTCCACAAATAAACAATGCATAAGTTTTAAATTGTGTGCTGTTCTGAGTAGCATGATGAAATCTCGCACCATCCTGTCATATTCCATCATGCTTGGACGTGAATCATCCATTTGTCCAGCATATCCTTGAAAAGTAACGATCCTGGCAATTTGGGTATGTCAAAGAGGAGCCATGATGTGCTTCTTTAAGTGAAAAGGCATGTCTGTATAGGAAGAAGACAGTACATACAGAGTTGGATGCTACCTGCCGTATCGGGCATCCACTGGAGGATGGTCTTGGAATATATCCTCCATGGATAAATGGTAGTATATATATTTTTTCAGAACTGCTAACCCACAATCCTGAGAGAAACACATTTACTGGCTAGATTACAGAATTTATGTACAGTTGTTTTTGCCTTTAGCCTTACAGGATCCAGCCACTACAGTCATATGCCACATAATGGCATTTTGGTCAATGATAGACCATATATATGACAATGGTCCCATAAGATTATAGTGGAGCTGACAAATTCCTATTGCTTAGTGACCTCACAGTTATTGTGACATCATAATGCAGTGTATCCCTCACAGGTCTGTGGTGGGTATAATGAAACCCACTGCGCTGCCAGTCAGACAGAAGCATAGCATGGACAGTCATGTACAGTTCATAAATGCTTGAAAATGATAATAAACAACTATGTCACTGGCTTATGTCTTTACTACACTATACATACTTTTTATCATTACTTTAGAGCACACTCTTTCTACCTGTAAAGTAGAAAACAGTATGCTGGGTTACACCAGCAGGGGCCTCACACATCTTATGTTCACTGCGTCCTTGTTTGCACCATTTTCTCAGGTGCTCAACTTAATTTCACGTTGTTTTGTGCAGTCACATGCTGTGCAGGCTCAGAGCCTACGAGCAATAGGCTCTGCGCCGCAGCCTAGGTGTGCAGGCTTGTGAACGTGCACTCCCTGACGTTTGTTCAATGATGAAATTGCCCAATGGCGTGTTTCTCACATGTATCCCTGTCATCAAGTGGTGCATGACTGTGTACTATGTTCCAAAGCTATTTAGGTTTTTTCTTTCCTTTTGCACCCTTTCAGAGTGACCACTTTCTTCATTTGTAGTAGAGTTAGGATCGTTTGTTAGTGTTTGTATTCCATTCTGGGTTCCCCTCTACTACATTCCAGATGGTTTTAGTTATTTGTTTATTGGGAGGGGGTATGTGAAGCATTACTATGGTTTTTCAAGTCAGAACTTCACAAAAAGATAAAACTCAGAAAAGTGCCTCTGTCTTCTCTCCTACCCTGTTCCCATTCACTATTTCCATTACTCTCCCTTCTCACCCCGCCTCCAAGTAACCAATCTCTCTGGATTCTGGTTTATCCTTCCTTTCCACAAATACGCAGAGAAGTGCATTTTCTTACATCCTCTTTTCTTCACAGAAAGGACAGCCTAACATGAAGGTGCTGTTTTGCACTTCACTTTTTTCTACCTAACAGCAAAAACCTGGTATTTTTTAAGTGTGAAAAAGAATGCCAACACTACATTCATTGCGTATGAAGAAATCCCACCAAAAAATTTACCTCAAAGAGTGCACATGAAACGAGACGCCAGCGAGGTCCGCGTCCAGGTGGCTGCTGGCGGATGTGGTGCGTTAAATCGCTCCTCATCCTGCACAAGCCCCACGTCGGCTCCTGGCCCACTGACCTGGAGTCGATGCTACTGTTGGGAAGGACGACAGGGGCAGTGAGATTCCACAGTATCTGATCCATTTTAAAGAGTTTTAAAATATTTAATTTATCTTTTAGAGAGGGGAAGGGAGGGAGAAAAGGGGAAACATCAATGTGCCGTGGCCTCTCGCGCGCCCCCTTGCTGGGGACCCGGCCCACAACCCAGGCATGTGCCCTGACCTGGAATCCAGCCTTGAAGCCTTTGGTCCCGCCGGCTGTCGCTCAATCCACTGAGCTACACCAGCCGTTTTAACGGCAGGATCCATTTTAACGGTTGGAACGGAAGCTGGGATAGATGGGCAGGTGAAGATCATGTTCTCCCCGACACCAGTGAAAATCTGAGATCACAGTGTAAATTGGCAAGAAAAGCTGTAGCTCGCCTAAGCCCAGGAAGAAAGAAGCGCTGCTGGTTGCCTGGTGTTGATTCTGTCCTAAAAAGCCTCCCATTGAAGACAAAGATGAAAATGATGAGAACTCAATTAGCACTTCCTCTGACGACAGTAGTGAAGAAGAGGATGAGCACTAAATGAGGAAAGTGACACTGAAGGAAAGACTGGAGTGAAGGAAGAACTGGAGCAGCACACAAAAAGGGAGATGAAAGAAAGAACAGTAACCACGAACATCCCTGAAGTGCAGAAGAAGAGACTGGTGGACGATTACTCCATCAACAGGAGGAAATGGTTAATGAAACTTCCATGCCAGACCAACATCGTAACTACTTTTGGAATCCTACCTGAAGCATTTTGCTATCAGTGCAGCCTTTTCAGACAATGAGAGGCCTCCTCATCATCACACTGTGTCACATGCCAACAGGAACATCCACTGTATCCCAACAGAAAAGAATGTTGACCTTTGTAAGGAGAGGGTGGGCGGATGAAGAATAACCTTTGATTATACTCTCCCATTGGTTTTGCTGTATCCACACGAACGACTTCAGTATAAAAAGGTGGTTTAGGACCTGGCTGGGGTAGTTCAGTGGATTGAGCTCGGGCTGCGAACCACAAAGGGTTGCCGGTTTGACTCCCAGTCAGGGCACATGCCTGGGTTGCAGGATAGGTTCCCAGTGGGGGCCACATGAGAGGCAACCACACATTGATGTTTCTCTCCCTCTCTTTCTCCCTCCCTTCCCCTCTCTCTAAAAAATTAATAAATAAAGTATTTAAAAAAAAGTGACTTAGTCCAATTTTTTTTCCAATTAAGGAAAGTAACACAAACACTAATAGGAACCAGGAGGAGCTCTCTATAAGCCCACTTTTGTTAAATCCGTCCACTTTGCAGTCCACGGAGAATCAGCTAATCACAGGTGACCAGCCACCCCTAAAAGGCACAAAGCTAAGCCAGAAGCCTTGCAGTCTCTGTAAAACCTTATTTCAAACCCAGCCAAGGGTTCACACAAGCCCTTCTTTTTTTATTCTTATTTTGACTTTTTAATCTTTTTAAAATACAAAATTCCATGCACAAAAGTAGAAAACAATAGACACTCATGAATACACTATAATAATCCAAGGTGCCTGGCTATCACAATTGTCGACTCAACCCCAGATGTCTTCTCAGTTTGTTTCAGAACTCAAGGGGTTGGCCGCTTGGGCTGCTCCACTCAAGAACAAGAGATGTGGTTGTTTCAAGGTAATTTCATTTACTTGCAGCAAGTAAAGGAGACAGGACTTATATCCAAAGCTCTGTAGCCTAGAAGGGAGGCTCAGTCATTGCTATACACACTATTTGGTCAATTATGCATTCATTTATTTTTTGCAGTTGGCTACATGTATTGGGTTGGGTTCATGTCAAGTTCATCCTGTTTACAGCTGGTTTGCAAAATACTGTGCTACATTTTAACATTTAGCAAGAATAACCTTTAGTAATAACATTTAGAACTTCCCAGACCTTGAGGCCCTTGTTCTAGCTAACAAGTGCATCTGCAAATATTCCATCCTTGAGGAAATTTCTAGAGGACTAACTGCAATAAACCAAGAGATAGCAGAAAAATCTTCAGGAAAGGAATGGCAGAAAGCTTTCAATACCTTCCATTGCAGATTTAAGATAAAACAAAGGTGTGGCTCAGAGTGGAGGAATGGAATGTAAATGTTACATGTCTTCATAAAGTAGAAATGAGACAACTAACCAAAAATAACAGAGGGAGGGGAAAGAGAAGGTGGAAAGTAGAAAACTCTGCCCCTTGTTTCTTATGTAATTGGATGGAAATGAGAGCTGAGAAGTCAAGTGGAACCAAAAGGTAATGCTAGAAACTGCGTTTTGCCAGTTGGGGAACTGGAATTTGGAGAATTAGGAATTATTTGGGAAATTGCTAAGGAAAAACTGATATTTGGAGACTTGACTGAGACTCAGCAGATGTAGTGGCCACAGCATTCTCCTCCTCAGCCAGTCTGGGCTCAACCAGTTCCCTGAATCTCATGGAGACAGGCTTGGGCTCCTATGGGTTCTCATCGGGTACCCTGGCATAAGGTTCTGGACATGGGGCAAAAGACAAGTCCAACCTAGCCCTGCTCCTGAGGATTCACTATGGGGGGACACAGAAATAGGAGTTTGCATGGTGCCATGGGAACGCCAGCTGCATGAGGAGTGGAGGTAGTGTGGAAGGAGCTGCATTGAAGAGATGGTACCACGATGAACTTGACAATATGTGAACTCATTGCTACCCAGTAGGTGAACCAAAGGAGTCATTTCTACATTTATTCATCAGACGTTGCCAGAACACCAGTCTAGACAGGGTGTGCGCCAATCAGTGGAAGAAACTTGGTTGCAGTCCTATGGACAGTTATCACAGAGATGCACACAGGAAAGTGAGTGATTAGTGTAACTGTGGAACAGAAGAATAGGGAGTGTGAGGATGCATCAATGGTGGCCAGACTGATTCTGAGTGTGTGTGTATGTGTGTTCGGAGCCCATCAGGGAAGCTGAAAGCTGAGGGATGAAAGAGTAGGAGCCACCAGGACAAGGGTAGTTCATGGGGTAAAAATGGACATCATTCCAGGCAGAAATAAGCAGCATGTGCAAAGAGCCTGAGGTGAGCAGGAAATGAAACAAGGCCCATGTGGCCGAGGCTGAGAGAAGTAAGGCACAGTGAGAGGAGGCTTTTGTTTGCAACAGGAAACCTAATCACAGTGGCTCAAACGATGAGGAACCGCATCCTCTCACCTAGCGTGTGGCAGATGTAGGATTAATTAGGGACTGAATAAAGGAAACCCAGGACCCAGGTTCTTTTTATATTTCTGCTCTGCCCTAATCAGCAGGTTGGCTGTTCCTTGGGCTTGTTCCTCCTGTGGTTTCAAGTGGCTGCCCCACTTGCGAGCATCATTTCCAGCCATTGGAATACACAGTGGAAAAGGAAGGGCTGCTTCTTCCTGTCTTTCCCCACGGAGAAAAACCTTTCCTAGAAGCCCCCTGGTCCTCAGGAGAACAGGATGAAGACAGAAGATTGCTGGGCCAATTGGGATTTCTCCAGGAATCATGGGAGTCACGCACGGGAAGGGGACGCACACCAGAAAAGCTATCAGGGCTCTGCCAGTCCAGCCCCACCTGCCTCCCAGTGTGGTCCCATGTGCTCTCTCCCCACCAAGGCATCGCTCCTGGAGATGCTAGATGCACCTCCCAGGCTGCCCGAGGTGTCTCTTGAAGGACCTTCCCTTTGGGCCAGAGTGAGCAGCCTGGCCCATGTTGCAGACTAGGGAAAGCCTTCTTTTGGGGACAGCAACAAGGAACCAGGCATGTCAGTGGGCTGGGCCGTAGGATGAGGGTGCGAGGTGCTGACGGTGAGAAGCCTGTTGGGCACTTGGCAGGGATCTCAGATTGGAGAAGGGAAAGGTCACCCGAGCAGAGCATCACCCACAAGGGGCGGAGGAAGGGGAGGGAGTACGCGTGTGGGGAGCTACACTGCCCCCCGCTGGCAGGCCGTGGAAGGCCTCCCCCAAAACCTGCCTTGAGTCAGAATCCCGAGAAAAACGACGCTTTTTCCTCTTAATTTCCCCAGAACTGGTAAGTGCCGTGTAATCAACATCGTGAAATGAAATGTCATGACTACATATGTACTCGTCTAGAAGCCAACTAGGCCATTGTGGTGGAGAGACTAACCTATGAAAGGGCGTGGAGGTGGGAAAGAGGAACGGCATCACCAGCCGAGATGGGGCGGAGGGTTCCGACGAAAGCGGCGGGAGGAAGGCTGGGCCCTATCCCGCGGCAACTGTGAGTCACCCACCTACAGGGCGTACCCAGGGCTGGGGTCACGTACGTGGACACGTGCTGGGGCCGGACAGACTAAAGGGCGGGGCTCTGTCGGCGGGCCAGCGGTACTCGAGCGCCGGAGAGAGAAAGCGCGCTTGAGGGCGTGGCCTCGCGCGCGCACGCGCTGGAGCTCCCCCGCCGGCCGCACCCTTCGGGCCCACGTGTTCAGCCCCGTGCGCGGCCGGCCACTCCTCAGGGGGCGTGTCTTGGGCGAGGCGCCTCCCGGCCGCCACCCTGGAAACGAGTCCCGCGGGCGGAGCTGGGCTCAGGGGGTCCACACCCTGCGGGGTGACTCACCGCCGGATGAGGCCGCCGCACAAACACCCCGAGGGCTGGGCGGCGGTAGCGAGGGCCGGAAGCCCGGCCCCGGAGACTGCGCCGTTCCAGCGAGCCCGGCCGCCTGGGGTCCCCGTGCTCCGAGCAGCTGTCGGAGGGCAGTTCTTGAGGCCCCAGCCCTGGAGCTCCAGCCCCAAGCTGAGCCCCTCAAAGTTCTGGGGACTGAGTATCCCCCTGCCGAGAGAGACAGGATTTCTGGCGTGGAGCAGTGGGGATCGCTTCTGAATTGAGATCAGGAGGGGCACATGCCTAGATGGGGGTTCAACTCCGCTTATAAGCGAGCATCTGGATACGCAGTTGAGACGATGGGGAACCAATTCTTGAACAGTCGGTGTGCTTCCGAAGTTGGAATGCCAGAACTCGGTGTGGCGGGGTGCCGGGGCGTCGGTGCTGGGCTTCTGGACATGGGGGCTCTGCTCTCGTCGAGGCAGGATTGGGCGCAGCTGGGGATGGGATGGGGCGGAGACAAGAAGTGGACACAGAGTAGGAATATGGGCTTTAATGAGGCATTAGGCCAAGGGGGCAGCAGGGACTGGAGGGGAGTCACGCAGGGCTCCCTTTTGTCACTTCGAGAGGCCAAATTTCTTCCCAAAACCTGAGACAGTATCAGAGACTTGGTTAGCAGTCTTGTCGATGGTTTCCTGAGTGGATTTGGTGGCCTGGTCCATGGCTGGGGAAGAAAAGGAGAGTACAGGTAAGCGTGGGGCCTGGGAGAACCAGAGGCATGCAGGGTTGGCCTGGCCTGAGTCCGGTTCCCAGGAGGCAGTGTGGGCAGAGGCGCTGCAGAGGAGAGGGTGTGCTGGCGCTGCCCACCCTCCTGCCCCCCCCCTTCCTTCCCCCCAGCCCCACCAGACCTTTCTGCCCTGCCTCTGTTGCCTGATCCACCACTTGCTGAACTGCTGCTCCAGCCGAGGTCACTGAAACAAAGAGATTTGTTAGTCTCTGTTGAGGAACCGAGCACCACAGAAGCCCCACCATTGCCACCACCCCCAAACTGTTCTTTAGAGTAGTCTATCCTGTAGGCCGTGGGCCTGTGCGTGGACTGGGGTTTGGGGAACCCTGCTATAGGCCCTAGGGATGGATGCCATCACGGTAAATAAGGCCCCTTGATCAAGGCCACCCAGTCAGTGAGGAGTAATAGCACTTTCCATGCCTCTGGGGTGTTCTTGTTTATTTGTAACTAGGCTCCTCCCCTCTGGCCTGCTTCCCATCCTGTCTCCAGGATGGCTGAGAAAATGCCTTGGCAAAGGAAGGAGGGCTGGGCAGGGCCCAGGGCAGGGCAGGGCAGGGCCCTGCTGGAGTTGGCATCTGGGCTATAGCTGCTTCTGCTGGGTATGGCCCAGGAAGAACCCCGTCCCCCTTTAATACTCCACAGGTGCCTGAATTCCCACCTTAGTGCCCTGGGCCTCTACTTTTTCAAGGCCCTCTCACCACCTCCTTTACTGTGCTTCCACCCAGAAGGCAATGATGCCCGAACCTCCGGGGGGCAGGCAGCTCAAGGCATTAGGAAACAAAGGGCAGAAAGGAGGTAGAATTTCCATGGTCAGGCCATCTCCTCTGGACCAGAGTTTGTAACTGGTGAACAGCATTTCCAGGGCTTCGGGTAGGCAGAGTGATGGCTCACCCAGTCCCCAGAGATCTGACTCACCCTTGCTTTTCTGAAAGGGCTTGCTGCACCCATACTCTTGGATCCTTGTCTGACATAGCCAAGACCACAAAGAAAGAGCCTTTGCACCCAGCTAACAGATCGAGTGATGTCCAGAAGAAAGTGTCCTGTAGACAGAGGCCTCCCGGTGGCATTTGAGTCTCAGGGGAGCAACTGTGGGCTTTCCCTGGGGCCCTGGTGAAGGAGGGGTTGCTTTGGGTGTGGTCTGTAGTGTGAGATTTGTGCAGGCCAGATTGGGAGCGGCAGTCCCAAGGGAAGATGAACTGGGGCTGGAAGAGCTGACACTGGTGGGCTGAGGGGTGCCCTCACATGCCCTTCTCCCATAACACCCACCCCCCAACAGTGTAACCACAGATCAGAGTCAGAGATGGAGAAACTAAGGATTGGGACCTGCCCTGCTGGGGTGAGGGTGGGAAGGCACTCCTACTCAGTACTTAAAGGAAACAATTATTTTTCAAAAGGAGGAAGGCTCAAAACAGCCCAGTGGGGTCTGGCGCCCCTGCCCCCATCCCATGCAGGTGGGCAGAGGTCTGTCTCAGGGGGCAGAGCCTGCTGTCTCCCGGGACCTTCACCCTCCCCTAAGGACCCAGGTGGGGCCTCTCCCCACAGGTGCAGTCCCCTCAGATTGGCTCTAGCAATGCCAAAGTGCAGCCCGGGCTCCCAGGACACCGCTGTGCCCTCACTCCCAGCCCTGCCCAAGGGTCATCTACAGAGCTGGTTGGAGTGGGCGTGCTATCCAGTCTCTGCTTCTTACGGGACTGCCCAGTTGGAGGATGAGCTACTGCCAACTTAGGGATGCCAAGACCCTCCGCTTCTGCCTCCCACCCCCTTCCCTGAGCGTGCAGTCCGGGCCCCTGTTTGTGCCCCAAGGCCCGCTCTGTCCTCACCCGCATCCTGAGCAGCGCCTTCCACTTGCTGCTTCAGGTCCTGCAAGCCCTTGCCGGCCATGCCTGCGGGTATCTGTGAGGTCGTCAAGGGTAGCTGAAGGTACGTTGTATCTTGCCCAGAGCGGCGACTGCGGTTTTTAAAAGGAGGCGCAGGCCGGTCCAACCCCGCAGTGGGCCGGGGTGGGGCGCAGGGCGGTTCCCAGTAGACGAGCTGGGGGAGTGACCGGCCCTGCTCCAGGACCCGGCTGTGCTGGCCCGGGAGCACATCCTGGCCTCAGGCGCACCGTGGTGTGAAGGCGGCGGCCCCAACCCGGGTCGGGAGGCAGGCTAGGAACTGCAGAGGGACTGGGTCTGGGGTCCAGAGAGGGGCCGAGGGCGGAAAAGGGGTGCACACATCGCCCACACCCCAAGGGCCTGCCCCCTCCCTCACCAACCCAGAGGATCCCCCCCAACGCGTGAGTACGGTGTTAGCGCCAGGTCAGGATCTCAATAAATTAATAATAGTAGCTGCCTTCTTTTTAGCGTTTACCTTGTGCCAGGCTCTGCCCGAACGCTTTCAAGCCTCTGGTATAGTCTTTACTACCTTGTGAAATGGGTGTTATTTATTATCAGTTTATAGGAAGAAGCTGAAGCACAGGGAGGGCTGGAATTGCTGACAGGCTGCCTTTGGGACGCGGCGGACCGAGGGGTGGGCAGAGTCGGGTAAGCTCCCCCTCACAGAGGGTGAGTCACCAGCGTTCTTCCCTCGGGGACAGTCAGCCGGGAGCGGGGACGAGAGTTAAGACCTTCGAGTGAGTGGAAAATCCAGGATCCCAGGGACAGCAAAATGACTCTCGAGGCACAACCTCCCCGCGCTCAAGGGCGAAGGGCGGGCCCCCACCCCACCTCGCACCCGCCCACTCCGGAGTCGGGCTTCGGGGCCTGGAGGCCACCGCTGCACACCCCACCCCGTATCTCCGTGGGGCATCACGACCCTCTCCCGTGTTCTCTGATTCTTCCTCTCCAGGCCTGTCTGCACCTATGTAGGGCTCTCCCCTATCCTGAAGCTCTGGGAGCCCCCCCGCCGTCACCAGGTCCTCTCCGCCAGCCCATTCTGTACCTGTAGTGGGAGCGGGAGAAGGGGGAGGAGAAGGAGAGACTGGCAGTAAGACCGGGAGGGTCGGCCTCTGGTGGGAAGGGATGGATGGGGATAAGGTCAGTCCTGGGCGAGGGGAAGGGGCTTGCCCTGAGCTCAGTCGGGTGCAGAGAGGGACAACCAAACGGCTGCCGCGCCCACCCTGAGGGCTGCGCCAGGCTGTGAGCTTGGGCCCTGCCCAGAGCCCGGCGACGCTGTGAGGAACCACCCAAGGGCTGGTTCCGCGGCTCTGGGGACCCAGCCTGGTTACCGCCCCAGGCCCGCCCACCCTCCTGAAGTCCCGTCAGTTAGCCTAAAAGACCTCTTACACTGCTCCTGTAAGCTCCCCACTGGGCAGCTGAGGCTATTTGGCGTCAGGCCCGAGTAGGCAGGCAGCAGCTGGCCTCAGAAGGTGGTAATAGAGACAGCTCAGAGTCCGTTAAGCAGCAGGGACTGCAGGAACCCTTGATTTCAGCCATCTCCTAGGGCAGTTCCTCTCTCGGAGCCTAAACATCCCTACCCTTGATGGTGAGTGGACATAGTGTTACTGTAAAGATTAAATGGGCTGAAGTGAGACAGAACAGTTAAGAAGCTAGGAAAATTCCTTGGCAAGTGGAACAGGGAAATGGAGACAGAGAGCTGAACGCAATGGCAGAACAATTTTCAGATGGGTTCAGACGGTCACCAGGGTGGAAGGCCCCAAGTTCCTGGCAGGGGCAGCCTCTTCTACCCTGGCCTTTCCTCCCTGGAAATAACATCTAGGCTTGCGCACTCTCCCTCTGGGAGCAGCTGGTGCCATTTCTTCTTCCTTCTACCCTGCACCCCCGCCGCTCCCCCTCCACCACCCGCCCCACGCCCCAGTCCTAACTTCTTTCCTCACAGGCACATGTCTCCTAAACTCTAAGGCCATGGGCAGCTGGCAGCTTGTCCTAGGCTAATCCCCTGAACTGTCCCCAAGGACCCTTTTTCTCTGACTTCCCAGTGAGCTAAGGCAGCCCATACTAGGCTCTTCTGTTGCTTCTATGCTAAGCCCTTCCTTGTTTCACTGTCACTAGCTTTAATAAATGTGTCCTCACAGTCACCTGGACTTGTGTTGTGAAATCGCTCCTACACAAAGTCAAGAACCCACACACTACAGCTGGCCCTAGGAGACCCACTCAGGGCCAGGCCTCTGTCTGGTAACAGCTGGATGCCCCAAACTTAGCTAGGGCGCTTCAGGAGGGGGCAGGGCACCCCTGGGAGCTTCTCTAATGAGGAGAGGAGTAGGGAGAGAGCAGTTACTCCTCCAAGGAAGTCACGTGCAGCCCACAGACCCCAGAGCTCATGTGGGGGTTTAAAGGCAAGCACACCACAGGTACCATGGGTTGGGGAGGGTCCTCCTGGACTGCACAGACCTTGATGTTTGGCCCCTGACCCCAGGAACAGGCTCTGAGTGTGTGTAGCTTTGGGGCAACAGCAGGGACCCTCGCAGGTTCCTTCAGCTGAGGCAGAGGGCATTCACTGGGCACATGGTGAAACACTGTCCCCAGGTCCCAGGTCTAGGTGTCCCCTCACCCAGTCAGTCACCTCAGTGGCTGAGCTCCTCCTCACTTTCTCTTACAACCCAAAGAGCTCTCTGGCACACCCAGGCCCCTGGTGGCCTCCTTCTGGGGCATGCACAGACCTGCCAGGCGCCGTGCATGTGTCTGGGCCCGGGCCTAGGAACAGGAACACCCTTGACTGCCCCACCTCTTTCAGACCTTTCACCCCTCCCATGGCAGGGTTTGGGGGGTTGGGGAGCTAGCAGCTCCTTGCTCCCTTCCACCTCCTCAGCAGTGGATGTTCGTGGCCAGCAGACTGGGATACAAACCAGCTCACCTGTGTTTGCTGGGTTTCCAGTTCCCAGGGGTGCCCTTGACCCCTGCTCCCCACCACAGAGGTAGGATGGGAAAGTCTGAACTCAAGCTCTGACTTCAACAGCCAGGCCTGGGGCAAGTCACTTACATGCTCTGAGCCTAACCTGTCTGGGTGTCAAAAGGGGGCACACCCCTGGTCTCTGCTCGGCCACCTCTGAACAAGCCTCCAGGGTGTGATGCCAGCAGCACTTCAGGTAGGACATGGGCTGGCCCAGTTCCAGGTGATTTTAAACCGTGGGGAGTGGCGGCATCTGCCATAAGCTCCCTGGAGCCCACTCAGTCAAGGTGGCCATAGCAGAGCATAGGAGTTGTTAAAGAGAGAACCACAGGCCCAAAATGGTGTCACTTGTGCTCAAAGTCCATGATACCAAACCTAGATTTAATACCTGACTTAACTGCAGTTTCAGCTTCTCCCAGAAACATAGTCTTAATCAGCCAGTATGGAATTTTCTGATCAAGCTCTGGTAAGGTAATCTGTCACATGGGCCCTCTCCATCCCCCTCTCCCTAGAAAGAAGAGGCAGTCTGTGTGATAAAAACACTTCCATTCTTTCCCCCCAAAGAAAATATGTCTCTGCCCCGCCTTAAATCCTTTTTTCCTTTTGTCATACCTCCCTTGCCCTACCCTTCTTCCTGTAAACATCTTCCATTTTGTGCCACCCCTCAGAATACCCTTCTAGTTGCTAGATGGGATGCTGCCCCGTTCATGAATTGCTTAATAAAGCCAATTAGATCTTGGTTGAGCCCTGGTTGGTGTGGCTCAGTGGATTGAGTGCCGGCCTGCAAACCAAAGGGCCACTAGTTTGATTCCCACTCAGGGTACATGTCTGGGTTGCCAGCCAGGTCCCCACTAGGGGGTGCTTGGGAGGCAACCACACATTGATGTTTCTCTCCCTCTCTTCCTCCCTTCCCCTCTCTAAATAAAATCTTCAAAAAAAAACACTTATAAAAAAAGATCTTGGTTGAATTTTTTTAAAAGATTTTATTTATTTATTTTTAGAGAGAGAAGAAGGGAGGGTAAAGAGAAGGAGAGAAACATCAGTGTGAGAGAGAAACATCAATCGGTTGCCTCACTCGGGGATGGAACCTGCAACCCAGCCATGTGCCCTGACAGAGAATCTAACGGGCAACCCTTCACTTTGTGTGATGACACCCAACCACCTGAGCCATACTAGTCAGGGCTGAATTTGGTTGTTTTAGAGTCAACCAAGTGGCTCTGGAGTGGGGCCACCTGGGCTTCTGCCCAGTCCCACACTTGCTTAGCTGTGTGCCCTTGGGCAAGTTATTTAACCTTTCTGTTGTTCGGTTCATTGAAGCTGGGATCAGACAAACTATTTGTTCCCAGGATTAAATGAGGTAAAAGAAACCCAAACTGGTGTGGCTCAGTTGGTTGGGCATCGTCCTGCAAAGCAAAAGGTCACCGGTTGGATTTCCAGTCAGGGCAGATGCCTGGGTTATGGGTTGGTCCCCGATCCATGATCAATGTTCGTCTCCCTCTTTTTCTCCCTCCCAACCGCTCCCACTGGGAATAAATCAAATCTTAAATGAGATAAAGCACTCAGGACTGTCCGACACCTGGGAGGAGCTCAACAAGTGTTCATTTTTGCTATTTTTCTCTCAAGGTGGAGGCTTCTTCTCACGCATCTCAGCTGTTGTGTTTTCTGATGCTTGACAAGCTCCTTGGGGAGGGAGGTGGCAGTCTGAGGCTGGGCAGGGCTAGCTGAGGGGCCCAGTGGCCTCGCCCTTCTCCGTGAGGAGGACAGACGGAACGGAAGACTCCTATCTATGGGTTTGGACTTCACATCTTTGGAAGTTACCATCTACTCCAGGGAGGAGTGTTAGGTGTCCCTTCCCCCAAGGGCACTGGAGCCAAAAACACGTGGCAGGATGGTCCAGGAGACCCCCACTCACCTTCCACTGTCACGGGCCCATTGCCAGAGGGTGAGCTGAAGCTCACACCTGGAGGCGTTTGGTCTCATGCTCCTGAGTGCAGCCTGTCCTGGAGGTTGTTGGGAGCCCAAAGCAGGGCCACATCCTCCATCCTCAGAGTTAAAAGGCAATGATGGATGAGTTGGGGGTGGGAGCAGTTCCCCAAAGGCAGAACCTGCTCTTAGCAGGTTCCAGAAATGCCCAGGATGTCTCTGTAGGGCACCTGGTCCCAGATCAACAGGATGGCCCAGCTTCTGTTCCTGGGAGGGCCCAGGGGGCTTCTTCATGAATGAGGCAGCATACAGAGGGAGCGTGGTACTTCAGTTTTATTTGAAAGCATTAAAAAGAAAAATTCACAGCAGCATCTATGGGGTCAGAAGGACCAGAGGCTGGGAGGATGAGGGAGAGAGATGAAAGTGGGGGCAGCACGAGAAGACAGGCCTGGGGTGGCTGAGTGAAGGTGTGGGGAAGCATGGGCAACCCCGAAGGTCACTCCAGGATGGGGCACTCCAGTGCCAGGAAGGGATGGGCCCCAAGGCAGGGGGGTGGTCCTCTGGGCCTCCGCAGAGGACCTGCAGTCCTCTAGTCTCCCACACTCTTGGCCTAGGAGAGAGAGTGACTTTCACACACAGCTCTGGGCTCCCACCCCTCAGTGGCCAGCCTGAGTGGGGCGAGGACAGGAGTCATCAATAGCCCTGTGCCCTGTGCAAGGGTCAGTCGTGAGGAAACCTCACACTTAGGCTCAGGGGGCTGCATTAGGTCAGGAGTCTCCCCTAAGGGCTCTGGTACCCCAGGAGGGAAACAGCAAGTCTGTGAGGGATGGGGTCCCTCTCTGAAAACTTCTCTCATGGGAGGCTTGCCCCGGTACCCTGGTGTCACTTGGGAGCCCAGGTCCTACCTCCTCAGCTGCTTCCTCTTCCACTTTGGCCGCCTCGTCCTCCTGTTGCGGGGCAGGCTGCTTCAGTTCCTCCTGTGGGGAGCAAAGGGAATGTGGGACCACGTGGGGGTGCAGAGCCCCCAGCTGCTCCACAACCATGGCTTCATCTACCCTGACCTCAAAGGTAAGCCGAGGCCCTCATCACCTGTTGTACATGATAGGCCAAGGTGAGGGAGGTCTGAGGGCCAGACTGACTGTGGGAGTGACAATCACGTAAGAGCCGACAGTGAGGGCTCTGACTGATGGTGCCGAGGCCTTCTGGGGGACCAAATAAATACCTTGGAGCCAGCTTTACCTCAGCAGGCTGGTACTGAATCTCTGTGTAGCCTGTGGTTGGGCCTCACTGAGGAAACCCGGTGGGGTAGGGCAGGGGTATGTGGGCAGGGGCCCCTGAAGTCCTAGGCTTGATCCTACCATCAGTGTCCCTGAATCACTTGATCACACACCCTTGTCCTCCTGAGTCCCCAAAAAGCCCTAGGAGAAGGGACATATCATTACTGTTCACACCGAGACCCTGAATCCAAGGAGGCCAGGTATCTAGCTTGAGGTCTGAGAGCTCAAAGCAGTGGGGCTTCTAGGGATCAGGTCTGGCTTGCTCCAGGCCTACCCCATCCCCAGTAGCATGAATGCCTCCCTCTTTCTTTCTCCCCACCTCCTGGATGTGCTGGCTCTAGGCTCAGGCTATCTGGTTGGGGCCAGCAGGGGTTATACTGTCCTCTCCCACTTCCTTTCTCCTACCGTCCTACATCCAGCGAGACACTTGCCTGAGATGGAGGCCTGCCTAGAAGTGGTTGTGTGATACCTGGTGGACAGGGCCAGACTGGGTGATCAGCATCTACCTCTGGAGGGTCTGCCACCTCCATGCCACCACAGGGCCATCCTGCCCGTTAGTGGACTGGGGCAGAAAGCCACCAAACTATGCCAGCTAGAGCTGGGGTGGCCTCTCCACATGAAGGCTGGGTGGCCATCTGCTTAGTCCTGCTGCCCCGAAGCAGGTACATGAGTCCAGTGGCAGGAGCAGTCAGATAGGCAATGCTGCATTCTTCCTGGTCCACTGGATGGTGATTCGTGACTGGCCTAGGGTGGCCACTTCTACACTAGGGTCTGGGCAGGCTCCAAGGGCTCACCAGCCTTCCTCCAAGATTAGAAAAGAGTGCCCCAGCAGCCTGGCCCTACCCCAGGGCCTCTTTTGGGGGGAGTATGGGAGGGAGGGGCCTGGCACATCTTGGAGCATAAGTGGGTCCTGCCCAGAGGCACTGATGATGATAATAATGATATAGTCACCTCCTTTTCTGGGGTGCTCCCCACGAGCCAGTCCTAACTGCTGCATGGGAGCCATTTCCCTGCATCATCACACAGTCCAGTGAGATGGATACCCTCACCTCCTTCCCATTTAAAAAATGAGGAAGTGAAGGTCCAGAGAGCTTGAGTAGCCAGTCCCCCAAGGTCATAGAGCAGTAAGAGGCAGATCTGGGAACTAGGAGAGGGAGCAGCTGCCTCTCCAAGGACACGGAGACCCTGAGCTGGTCCTGGAAGGAGACACCTAGGTGCTGTCCCCAGAGCCAGGGGCAGGGTTGCCTCTCCCCTGCCACTCACCCACACCTAGAGCAGGGATTCTGAGTGCTGGGTGCCCTGGGCAACCTGTACTAGGTAGGGGAGCTTTCTAGAAGGTAGCCTCAGGCACAGCTGGAGACAGCCCCTCTGAAATGGGAATACCTCCTGCCCCAGTGTGGATCCTGCTCCCCCTGCGAACTTGCACTCATACAGCAGCTATCTGTCAGCACAGGCTTGGCGCCCAGCTGCCCTGGGACCTGCAGGCTCAGACAGACTAGCCATGGGACCATGGGCACAATACTTAATCTCTCTGGGCCTCATTTCCACAACCCTGTCTCAAGGGTGCTGTGCCGATTAAATGAGTTAATAAGTGTGAAAAGCTTCAAACAGAGCCTGCTCTGTGCTGGGTGCTGGGATGCTTCACCCCACCAGCCTTTGTCTCCTGGGAGTGCCCCATCGCTCCTCCTGTGCTCTCTGCTGCCGGGCAGCACACGGGCACACACATGCACACACACACACTTGCATACTCACTTGGGTACACACTGAACACACTGTTACAAAGGCCGAGGAGGAGGGCGGGGTCAGAGTCTCAGTTTACCATCACTGTGAGGTGCTGCTTTCCCAGCTCCTCCTGGGAGGAGGCAGCTGCCCACCAGGCAGCTGGGGAGAGGCTGGTCACTGGGCTGGTGGTGAGTCCCCCGTGTCCACTTCCTAGGATGCTGGCTGTCACCACGTGGGACCCACAGGACCCTGCTTTCACTAGTCAAATGTGGTATATTCTAAATGCTGAGCAAGAGGGTGTGGTTTTGAGACTCACTTTCCTCTTGGCCCTCATACTGCTCCCCCCACCCCCACAAGGTGGCTGTGAGGATTCTACCTGAGTGGCTGCAAAAACACTAAACACAGATCACAGGCAGCCCCTAAGTCTCCGTTTTCTTGTGTGCCGATGGGGTGATAATGCCTCTTCCTCCACTGGCCTCTCTGTATGGGGCCGGCCAGGACACCGAGTCTGGGTCTCATCTCCCCAGTCCGCCCCTTTCCTCTGAGTAGGGGCCCATGGGAAAAGATGGGACTGGTCTGAGAATCAGGGCTCAGGACCAGATCTCACCTTGGGCGCCACTCCCGAGATGATCGCAATATTCTCTGCCTCCTCCACGGTCTTGGCAGCCACTGTGTTGACACTGCTGACCACCGCCTCGCTCACGGCATTGGCCTGCTCCTTGGTCTTCTCAGCCACTGTGGGAAGACTCTGGCTGGCCTTGGCCCTGACCCCTCCCTACCCAGGCCTGGCCTACCCAAGTCAGGCCTGAGCAGCCCCTTTCCCAGGGCACGCAAACCTCTGGGTCTACCCGAGAGTCTAGGCTGCCTCCTTTCTGGCGCCAGGGGAACTCTGATGATTATGAGGCCAACCCTGGGGTCCAGCCTCAGGTTCTGATGGGTCTGGGTCCATGTACAGCTTGGGATCCCAGCTGGGGAGTAAGGAGGATCCTGAGCTTGGGTCTTTAGTATCAGGGTGCAGAAGTCCCTGGAGGTCCCAACCCATACATCCCCTGGTCTTGGGACCCCTCACCTGAGGTCACACTCTGCACAACACCCTCCTTGGTCTTGGCTCCTGGGGAGAAAATGTAAGTATCAGCCCAGACCCAACTCCCTGGCAGTGGAGTTGTCAGGGCAACAGAACAGCTGGACAAGCTGTGGGGTCGGCAGCAAGTGAGGATGCTGTCTGGAGATGGGGAGTCCCTTCAAAGGCTGCTGCCCACCACATTGAGGAAGAGGGCAGATGGGAAGTGGACAGGACAGGATGGAGGGATGAGAGGTGGGGTCTGGACCTTGTCTGGGCGTGGCCTGGGCCTCGGAAGCTGCAGCCACAGTGCTACTGAGAGAGAGAGCTGAGTCATCAGCTTTGCCTCCTCTTCCGAGGGAGCTGAGGGGGGATGGGGCTGGACCGGACAATGAGTCTGGGTCTCAGCTGCCCAGTCCCACCCCTTCCCTTTGAGTAGGGTGGAGACCTGTGGCCTGGTTGCTGAGTACCTGACAGCTCACCCGCCCGCAGGGTCTCCAGGCTCAGTATGGCTTCTTATCTGAGTCAAGGAGCCTTTGAGTGATGGGGAAACAGGGCAAGCTTGTGCAAGCATTTGTGTGTGCACAAACAGGTGTGTCTCAGAGCCGAGCACCCCTCTTGCTGTCCTGTCCTAGAGACTCCTGGGGCCCTGAGGAGGTCCAAACTGGTGTGTGCAGAAGAGTGGTGTGTGCCCGGAGACCCTGACTCAACAGCCAGGTCCTCATCCCCTCCCAAAGTACCATCCTGGGGCTGGGGGATAAGGTCAGACCCAAAGTAACTGGACCTCCCAGGCTCCGGCCATCAAGCTGCTCTGCTCTGCCCCGCCCAAACTCACCCACATACATAACACCCTCCTTGGTCTTCTCAGCAGCTTCCGTCACCCCCTGCTTGGTCTTCTCCACAGCGCCCACCACACCCTCCTTGGCAATGGAGAAGCCCTTCTTGAAGACGTCCATGGTGGTGGCAGGAACAGGAGCCCAACTCTTCTTGCAAGCTGTGGCTGGTGCTGGCACGGGTGCTGCTGCAGCCGCTGTCCCCGCTGCTGCCTCTTATTGACGCGCCAATGAAATATTGATGATGCGGCGGCTGGCCTGCCGAAGCCCAGCCAGTCTGGGGGGCGGGGATGAAAAGGAAGGAAGGAGGGAGGGAAGGAGGGAGGGGGGAGGGAGGTGAGAGGCTGGCAGCAGGGTCCAGGTCCCACGGGCTCCTGCTGGCTTAACTCTCCCTTCCTGCTCCTGCCTTCCCCAGATGGGCTGCAGAGGTCTGGACACATCCTTGTCCATCACTGCCTCATTCAGTCACTGCCTTACCCATCCACAGGAGGGACCCTGGCCAGGTGCTCTCAGGCCTGAGGCTGTTGTGTCTGGACATCTAGGGCGTGGGGGGAGGAGCCTTCGCTACCAGAATCCAGGTAGGGTAGGGGTCAGGGCCGCACAGGCCTGTCAGGCAAGAGTGGCCAACCTCCCGGGCCAGCCTGGGCTGCCCAGCCACTTTCTGTGGAGACCCCGTGCTGGGGCTGCGGCACAGTGAGGTGCAGGAGCTATGACGGGCCCACAGAGGCTTCCCCATGCCATGGCCTCTGGTGATACACTGTGTGGTTCTCCGACAGCTCCTTTCCCCTCCGAGACTCTCCCCACCTGCTGGCTCCCACAGCCCAACAGTGACAGGCGCTAAGCAGGAATGAAGTGCCCCCCACTTCCTGGCCACCTGACCATGGATTTGGACCAGTGTCCCTGAGACGCAGTAACTGCTTCTTATGGCCCCACTTCGACCTTTGTGCTCTTCTCCTCACTCACATGAGAACGTGTTCAGTGGGGCCACTTCCTTGGGCCTCCCAAATTCCCAGGGTCTGTGACCCAAGTGCTCTCAGGGCACAGGAATGAGCTGGGTTGTTAGCTGCCACTGGGAGGGGGTTGGGGGGGGAGTGTGTGTGTGTGTGTGCGCGTGCGAGGGGGCTGGACCAGAAGCACCGGTTGGGCCGGCCTAGGCCACTTCCTCTCTTTGTTGTCCCTAGCTTTCTTTTTCTTCTGAGACCTCACTTGAAGCCATTCTGGAATCACTGGCAGAAGCTGAGCCTGGCCACTGCCGAGATGATCCTGACACTGCTGCTTGGCCTTGGGGGGACCCTAGGCTGGGGGCTGCTGGGGGCCTGGGCCCAGGACCCCAGTACCACAGTCCCTGATCCACACAGACCTGGGCAGCCTGGGGTCTGGAGGGCAGAGGCTGAGGACATCAACAGGGACCCCATCAGACGGTAAGGAGGGGCCTGGGCCATAGGGGAGGCCATGGGGCAGGATCTGAGTCCCAGTTTGGTCAGAGTTGGGGTTCTCTGGATCTCAGTTACTCATCTGTAAAATGGGCTAATGTTATCTACAGGCTGGGCAGTTGTGAGGCTGAATGAGTTCCTGGGTACCCCAGGAAATTCCCTGCCTGACCCGTGGCAGGGAATGAGCCTGGGGGTTGGGCAGAGCAGGAGCACTCCTTGCCATCAAACACCCTGCACAGGGTGCGGAGGAGCTGTGGTTCCAGAAGTTTCCAGCTGGCCTGGAAGTGGCTCTTGTTCTTGGAAGTAAGTCAATTCTGAAAGCTGAGCGAGGTGTGGCTGGCCCGTAAGCCACAAAGAGCAGATGCTCCTGGGGACTGGATTTTGACCCAAGTACCCAGGAGACTGGTGTGGACCCTCAGCCTGGCTCTCAGAGCGAGCAGTGATCAGAAGGGGTGCCCTCCTCTACCACAGAGCACACAGGCAGCATGGCATCCAGTCAGCTCTGCTTCGGTGCCCCTCTGGGAATGGGTGTGGTGGTCTTGCCACTGGACCAGGTCACTATTCTCCAGCATTTTATTTGTCCAGGGCCAGGGATCCTCCTGCTGATAAGGTGCCGGGTCCATGAGTCCCTCCTCAGGGTACCCCGCAGCCCACAGCAGGTGCTATTTACTGGTCAGCCACCTTGCCAAGTGTTATCTCAGTTAAGCCTCCCAACACCCCCATTACAGAGGAAGAGCCTGAGGCTCAGAGAGGCTAAGCAGCTGGTCCAAGGCCACACAGCGAAGGAGAACCTAAACCAGGATCTGAGTCTGACTCCAGAGTTCATGTTCTGACCCCTGGAGTACTCAAAGGCAGCTCCGGTCTCAGACGTGCTTACTCTCCCACTCACTGACCGCCCCACCCCCGCAACTTGATTGAGAGCATCTGTATGGAGTTGGAGGGTAAGAAGGACCAACTCACACCTACAGTCTCCTGCCTGACTATCAGAGATTCACCATTGTATTGGCTTACACAGCCCTGACTCTTCGAGGTAAATGTGTTTGCTGGACACTTTTCTGATAGCAGATTTGACAGGGAGAGGCAGAGGGTAAGTGTAAGCAAGTACACACTGACCCTAAGCGAGGGGAGGGCTGGCCATGTGGGGAAGAGTGGCCCCCAGGTGGACTAGAGAGGCCCCATTCCTGTCCTACCCCCATTTCTGCCCTGGGCTGGGAGGCACAGGGCCCTCTTGGTGGGGAACCCAGCCATCCGGCTCTGATTTCAGGACCAAACTTTCCCTCCTCAAAGCCGTTTGCTCCACGCCCCTGTCCCTGGGCCTTCTGCTCCCTTTGATGCAAGGGAGGATGAGGGGCCCAAGTGGGTGAGAAGGAAGTAGGAGACACTCCTCTTCCTCCCCAACCTCTGGGCTGTGGGATGGTCTGCACTCCCTTAAAGCAGGGACAGTGGGCCTCTGGGCTGCCGTGGGCTGCCCTGTGGGGGTCACTCAGCCATCGTCTGGGTGGCCCTGGTGTGTACGGGGCATGTGATGGTGCACACAAGCATACCTTTGCCCAGGAATTTCCAGGCCAGCATGTCATTCAGCCCTAGTCCCAAGGGGCTCCTAGGGGTTCCAGCAGGCCTGCTGGGTCTCCTTCCCACAACCCAGAAGCTTCAGTTCTCACCAGCCAAGCCCAGGTTGTCAAGGCCTCCGGAGGGGCTGGTGAGAAGGAAGGAAATGTTGCACGGCTTCCTCAGGCTGATTGCTTCCCACGCCCCTGTGTAGGGAGAGGCAGAAACACTGCCCCAGCTTCCCTCCCGAAGCAGGAAAAGAGGAGGCCAAGCAGGCATTCTTCACTCACGCAGGGGCACCGACACCGGCAGCCACAAGCCCGGTGGACCCACCAGCCATGGCTGCCAGAGCCAGGCCACCTGCCCTCCATTTGCCCCTCACGCCGGTTTGGGGCCACAGCAAGCCCTGATCACAGACCCAGCTGAGGCACTTTGCAAGGAGAAGGTTGAGCATGTCAACGTAGGAAATCTCCAAACTGGTAGAGATTTTTTATGAGTTTGTTTGAGCCAAACTAATGACAATAGCCAGAAAGCAAAACCTCAACAGATAGAAAAGATGCTCTGAAGAATGGCAATCCTGCAGCTTATTTTATACATTAGAATCCAAGAAGGAGGCCCTGGCTGAGTAGCTCAGTTGGTGAGAGTGTTGTGCCCATGTCCAAGGTTTCAGTTTTGATCCTGGTCAGGGCATGGTAGAAGAAGCAACCAGTGAATGCATAAGTAAGTGGAGCAACAAATTTCTCTCTCTCTCCCTCTCTCTCTCTCTCTCTCTCAAAATCAATTAATAGCCTTGACTGGCATGGCTGAGTGAGTTGGGCATCATCCCACAAACTGAAAGGTGGCTGGTTCGATTCCCAGTCAGGCACATACTTGGGTTCTAGGCCAGGTCCCTGGCTGGGAGCATGACAGAAGCAACCGATCGATGCTTCTCTCCCTTTCTTCCTCTTTTCCCCTCTAGAAATAAAAATCTGTAAAAGTCAGTAAATAAAGGAAGAAAATAGAATCAGAAAATGAGATTAAGGAGTTACATGAAATTCATTGGGGGTGTACTAAGGGGGTGGGAGAAAGCAAATAGAAATCTCTGGGACTGGATAAAGAGTAAAACAGAGACCCAGTCTTTTACATCGGGGGGGTACAGGGTAGCTGACAATGAACATTTATAGCACATCGAGACGGTATTTGGGGGAATAAGACAGCAATGAGGGGCTCTGTAGTCTCGTGCTCTGGTGTGGACGATTGGACCTTGAGGGGTCTGGAAAAGAGATTACTCTGACATTCCAAAGGTAGGTTAAGATTGACATCTGTCAGGGAAGCTGCAGGCCTAGAATGTGAATACGTGCCATGACGCGATTTTAGTTAGGAATTTGTATATTCAGATCATCCTATGTGGTTACCTCCTGCCTCCGAGCTTGTAAGGCATCATGCAAGACTCCCCAGAGCTTGTCAGGTTTAGTATGTGACCCCTTTTTCGCCCACAAACAGAACAGCTTGGGACCCAATGCCAGGTCCTGGGGTGGAGGAGGGATGTGGGTCAGTGCTTCCTGGGTCCCTCAAGGGCAGGGACCAGTGAGCCGCAGAAGGGTGTTGGGTTCTTTGTGAGAAGAGGCTGGGGAGAATAGCAGTTTAGGATGTGACCTCCTCAGAGGAAGGACTGAGTCTGTGGGGAAAACCGCTGAGCCCCAGGCAAGGTGCCCCATGTCCCCACTGTTGTGACAGCGCTCCAGTCACCACTGTTCTCTCCACTTTACATGCTGTGAGGCTTGGGGTGAGGGGTCTTGCCACCCAGGGTCACATAGCTCCTAAGAGACAGGTCAGAGCTGGGACCACATCTGCCAGGCTGCAAATCCTGGGTGACCTCTGTCCCATCTCTCCCAAGATGGGTGGGAGTGTCAAAGATGCTACTTCCAGCATTCGGCCTGGCCCCAGCCCCCAGCACCAACTTCTTACCCATGCTGAAGTGAATTTTTTGATTTTTGCAGCTGGGCCCAGTCACGCATATCCCTGGGGGTCACACAGGATCAGGACGGAGCCCAGGCCTGCATCTCCTGCACCCGTTTCTGCTGTCTGAGGCACAGGGCCCTGGGCACAAACAGGGAAGAGCCCCACTGGCCAGCGTCATGCTCACAGAAGCCTGTCTCTGGGCAGGATGTCGAGTGGGCCTCGGGCTCCTCTGCTGAGGCCCATTTCTAGATCAGAACAAAAGGCTTGCAAAATTCACCCTTGCGGTGGTCACACTCCTGGCTGTTTTCAGGGCCTCTGAGAGCAAGGCTGCAGAGAACACACCCTTCTTCCCTAGGAAACTTCAGGGGCAGCTGGAGGTGGGTTTTACTGACTGCTTAAGAGGCACTTAAGTGTCCCAGGGGTCGGTGGCAGCAGCACATCCATAATTCAGGAGGTTCTACCAGCCCTTTCCCTGTGAGAGACTCTCTGCCCTCCCCATAGCCTTGCCCTGTGCTCCCAGGGAGGGGCCAGAAGTGGGAATTTTCTCCACTTTTCCAGAACTAGTGGGGGATGGGTAGGTGTGCCTTGCTCAAATAGCAACCCAGGAATAGGGAGGCGGAGGGGAGGAGAGCCCAGGCCACCCAGCTCCCATTAGAAGCTCTAAGGGGGTCAGCCACTCCTCTCCTGCCTGAAACTGGGCATCGGGTCAGGGCCAAGTTGGAGGCCCAGGGCAGGCCCAAACATGGCTGGAGGAGCCCCGCACTCACTTCTCTGCTGGTCCCTGCCTCTCAGTGGACCCCTGGGAGAGGAGGGTGCAAAGAGGGCACAGTAGGGAAACCAGGAGGCAGTGAGAACAATGGGGCACCTCAGGGAGCTGGGCTTGGAGAGAGGGGGTGGTGGGACTCAGAGGGCCAGCAAGAAGCTGCCAGGAGCTGGAGGAAACCAAAGCAAAGGTCAGGAATGTTCCCAGGGCTTCTGGGCCAGAAGCCTGCGCTGTGCCAAGGGGATGGGATTGCCAAGGGAGGGGAGTGTGGGCAGGGAGAATGGCACTGCTGGAACTCGAGATTTGGGGAGGTCAGGAGAGACAGTTCCTGGCAGGAAGAGTGGGCGCCAGTTCATTGCAGTTCAGAAGCTCTAGGTGGAAAGTCCCGGTCACTCCCTGGCAGGCTGGACTTGACCCAGCATGTCCAGGACCCAGGCTTCCTGGACCCTCTGGAACAGTTCAGAGGGTGTGCAAGGAATGAACTTTGTTTTAAGTAAGTATTTCTCGACCTTGAACCCATTGACATTTGGGACTAGCTGACTCTGTTGTGGTGGGGCGGGGCTGTGCTGTGTGCGTTGCAGGGTGCTGAGCATCGTCCTTGGTCTCCACCCACTAGATGCCGCTAGCACCCCCACCCTCCCAGCTGCAACAACCATCAATGTCTCCAGAAGTTGCAAAATACACCTGGGGGAGTCCCCTCTTCCCAGTTGAAAACCACTGGTTCAGATAAAGAGTTTCTCTAGGACTGAGCATGTGTTCCAGGAATGCCCATGGGGCCCAGGGTGGGGGCTGAGTTTCGAGTCCTTGGAACAGTCCTTGCAGGCTGAGCTCCGGGCCCAGCACTTTTACAGCTGCCTGTTTCAGGGCTGAATAAACATTCTCTGCTTCAAATCAGGGCCCACTTCATGGGCCTGTGACCTCCGTAGTGCATACAGGACCTGGCACTCAGAAGGGCCCCACGCTTGGTTTAATCTCTATTGTCGACTTTTATTTTCATTTTTGCACGGTTCCCTACAAAAGATGCAGTCTGTCTTGTGTGCAGTATTTACTGTCTGCCCCTTTACAGAAAAGTTTTGCTGACCCTCTGGGGTACAGTCAAACCTTCTACAAAGTTTGTTGAGACAATCAGAAGCCCCAGGCCCCTCTGGTCCCCAAAGGCAATGACTTCCAGCCCTTGAGGTGGTTCTTTTGGCTTCTACCTCTGTATCTCTAGCATGCTTATATGGCCGCTTCTTAGGCAGCAGCATCACCTATGACTCAGCTCTCATTTCCACTCCGTACCTCAACCCAACGAGCATGCACGTGTGAAGGAGTGCACGTGCACGTGCACGCACTCACGGACACACACTTCCTAGCCATCACGTTGCCATGTTGTCATTTTGAGTGTTTACATTCATATGACTACATATGCTACTTAGAGTTGAGATTCGAAAAAAGCTATGCATCACCCCCACCCACCCCCGCCGGGCCCCGCACCTTTGGCTTTCCCTGGAGGAAACAATCGTCTTTTTTTCTTTTGCTCAGTTTGCTGTCTTTGTCACATTCCAAACTCTCAGCCTGTAGCTTGCCTCTGCACTCGCCTTTAGTCCCTGTCGCTGTTAGATCACGGCCTGTGTCTCCTCGGAGCCACCTCCGTCAGAGCTGCAGCTGTGCTCCAGTCTGGACTGGCCCCTCACCCACTGCCTGCCATCTCCCTGCAGCATCTCCCTGGGGACTCCCTGCTGGAACTCCTCTTTCCTAATTTGGTGCTTTCCTCTTTCTCCGAGTTCTCTCATGGTTTGGTTTTGTTTGTAGCTTTCCACATTTATTTTCCAAATGGTGATTCCCACTCTAGTAACAAGTCAGCAAGATTTTCTGAACTGTTATCACAATCCAGCTTTTTAAACAAATAATATTTGGGAAAACTGAGTCCTGAGATTAAATTAAAATTTTTTAATTTTATTTTAAATTACAGTTTACATTCAATATTATTTTGTATTAGTTTCAGGTGTACGGCATGGTGGCACGGTAGTCATATACTTTACAGTGTTCCCCCAATATTTCTAGTGCGCACCTGGTACTGCGCACAGTATCACAATCTCATCGACTGTATTCCCTGCACCGTTTTGTACATCCTCCTGACTGTTTTTTAACTACCAGCTTGTACTTAATCCCTTCACCTCTTTCACCCAGTCCCTCTGGCAACCATCAGTCGGTTCTCTGTACATATGATTCTGTTTCAGTTTTGTTTGTTTATTGATTTTGTTCTTTGGATTCCAAATATAAGTGAAATCATATGGTATTGCTTTCTCTGACTGACTTATTTCACTTAACACGTTACCCTCTAGACCCATTACTGCTGTTGCAAAGGGTAAGATTTTTTTTTATGGCAAGTCATTCATATATATATATATATATATATATATATATATATATATGCCACCACTTTTTTTAATATACACAATTTTATTACAAATTTTTTTTATAAAACAAAAATGCAACATTCTAAAAAACCCAAAATGTACTATTGACACTAATTTCTGTGAGTTTTCTGTGCTACCACACACAAGTCAAGAAATTAAAGAAACCATTAAATATTTAGAAACATTTAACATTCCAAAGCCTTAAAATCTAACTGTATGTAGTTAAAAAGCTACAACCTGCATTTTGAAATAAGTGTTTTCTCTACGTCGAATCTTACCAGCTATACAAAAATCTGTACAGTTTTTATACTGAAGCTAATACTGAACTGCACTTGAATTCACATTCTTAGCAAAACAATTAACCGAGCACACACATACTCCACATGCATCATTACAGGATGGCCTTTTATTCTTCATCTTCATCCTCTTCTTCCTCATCCTCCCCATCTTCTGGCTCATTCTTCTTCTCTGAGCCCGTTGGCCTGCCAGGTCCCTTCTTCCCCACGTCACTTTTGCCTTGGGCATGGTGTGCAGCAGGTATTCTTTTCCTGCTTCTCCTTCAGCTTAGCTGCTTTTAGTTCACACGGTTGCTTATCTTTGGCTGACTGTTCAGATCACATTTCACCCAATTTTTTTGCAGTATCCTCAGTGGATAAACCAGGGTGTTCACTTTTGATCTTTGGGTGATGTTCGAGCAAAACAGGAAGAAGGCAGATGGAGGTCTTTCAGGAGCACTGGGACCTTTTTTCTTTCCTTTCTTATCACCTTTGGGAGGAACGTAATGTTTCATTTCCCTGTCATAGCGAGCTTTGTCACTCTTTGCCATGTCTTCAAATTTTGACTTTTCCTTTGTAGACAGGGTCTCCATCTCTCCGAACATTTCTTGGAGAATTCAGAAAAGTTGACGGAAAAGTCTGGGTGCTTCTTCTTGTGCTCCTCCCTGCAGGTCTGCACGAGGAAGGCGTACGAGGACATCTTGCCCCTCGGCTTGTTGGGGTCTCCTTTAGCCGTGGTGACAGACAGTGGCCACCCAGTCCTCAGACTATTGTTTTGCAGAGTTCTCCGTGCCACAGCAACTTGACGAGCCGGACCACAGGCCACACCCGCCTATACCACCACTTTTTTGTTGACTTGTCTGTAGATGGGAAGGCAGTTGGGTTGCTTCCATTGCTTGGCTGTTGTAAATAACGCTGCAATGAACACAAGGGTGCATATATTCTTACAATCATAGTTTTGGGTTTCTTCAGATTTATACCCAGAAGTGAAATTGCTGGGTCATAAGGCAGTTCCATTTTTAATTTTTTGAGAACCCTCCTACCGTTTTCATGGTGCTACAGCAATCTGATTTTCCACCAACAGTGCCTGAGGATTCCCTTTTCTCTGCATCCTTACCAACACTCGTTTCTTAATTTATTTTTTTATTTTTGTAAATTTTAATATATTTTATTGATTATGCTATTACAGCTGTCACATTTTTAATCCCCTTTATTCCTTTCCACCCTGTACCTGCCCCCCACCATCATTCCCCCACCTTAGTTCATGTCCATGAGTCACACATATAAGTTCTTTGGCTTCTCCATTTCCTATACTGTTCTTAACCTTCCCCTGTCTATTTTCTACCTACCAAATTATGCTTCTTATTTTTTGTACATTTTCCCCCATTCTCCCCTCTCCCCATCCCCCCAATAACCCTCCATGTGATCTCTATTTCTGTGAATCTGTTCCTCTTCTAGTTGTTTGCTTAGTTTGTTTTTTTTTAGGTTCAGTTGTTGATAGTTGTGAGTTTGTTTGTGATTTTGCTGTTTGTATTTTTTTTCTTCTTTTTCTTAGTTAAGTCCTTTTAACATTTCATATAACAAGGGCTTGGTGATGATGAACTCCTTTAATTTGACCTTATCTGGGAAGCACTTTATCTGCCCTTCCCTTCTAAGTGATAGCTTTCCTGGATAGAGTAATCTTGGATATAGATCCTTGCCTTTCATGACTTGGAATACTTCTTTCCAGCCCCTTCTTGCCTGCAAAGTCTCTCTTCAGAAATCAGCTGAGAGTCTTATGGGCACTCCTTTGTAGGCTATTGTCTCCTTTTCTCTTTCTGCTTTTAAGATTCTCTCTTCATCTTTAATCTTGGGTAGTGTAATTATGATGTGCCTTGGTGTGTCCCTCCTTGGGTCCAACTTCTTTGGGACTCTCTGAGCTTCCTGGACTTCCTGGAAGTCTATTTCCTTTGCCAAATTAGAGAAGTTCTCCTTCATTATTTGTTCAAATAAGTTTTCAATTTCTTGCTCTTCCTCTTCTCCTTCTGGCATTACTATGATTCAGATGTTGGAATGTTTAAAGTTGTCCTAGAGGTTCCTAAGCCTCTCCTCATTTTTTTGAATTCTTGTTTCTTCATTCTGTTATGGCTGAATGTTTATTTCTTCATTCTGCTCCAAACTGTTGATTTGAGTCCCGGTTTCCTTCCCTTCATTGTTGGTTCCTTGTACATTTTCCTTTATTTTACTTTGCATAGCCTTCACTTTTTCCTGTATTTTGCAACCATCCTCAACCATTTCTGTGAGCATCCTGATTACCAGTGTTTTGAACTCTGCATCTGATAGGTTGGCTATCTCTTCATCACTTAGTTCTAATTTTTCTGGAGCTTTTATCCGTTCTTTCATTTAGGCCATCTTTTTTTTGTCTCTGCGCACCTGTTACATAGTAATGGGCAGAGCCTTAGGTATTTGCCAGGGCAGAACAACCCAGGTCGCTGTGTTGTGCTGCTCTTTGTGGGGCAAGGGTCGGAGAGGGAACAGTGCCACTTGCACAGCTCTCGGCTGGCTTTCAGTCACTTCCCCTGCTACTCACAATCGAATTGGGCCCTTCTGGTGCTGATTCCCGGATGGATAGGTTTGTGTACTTTGTAGGACCCTTTGGGTCTCTCCAACGAACTCTCCTGTGAGACTGGGAGTTTCTCCCACCACCACAATTCCCACAGGTGTTTTCAGTCAGAGGTTTTGAGGCTTTATTTCCCCTCGCTGGAACCACAGGTTGTGTGGTCTGTCTCACTCCCCAGTTGTTCCTTGCAGTTTATCCACACACAAATGTGGAATGGCTCAGTCTGCCAGCCACCGCCTGACCCGTCCTGGTCCTCCAGCTGCCGCATTGCCACAAGTCTTCTCTGCCCTGGCTGCCTGTCTCTGCCCCTCATACAGGTCTGGATGAATGTTTCTTCTTCACCTCCTTGGTTGTTGGACTTCCATACAGTTCAATTTTCTGGAAGTTTGGTTATTTCTTGTTTTTAAATTTGTTGTTGTCCTTCTTTTGGTTGTGTGAGGAGGGAAAGTGTATCTACCTACACCTCTATCTTAGCCAGAAGTCCGTTTGTTAATTTATTGGTGATAGTCATTCTGACAGGGTGAAGTGTCATCTCACTGTGGTTTTAATTCGCATTTTTTTCAGATGATTAGTGACGTTGACCATCTTTTCTTATGTCTACTGGCCACCTGTATGTCCTCATTGGACAAGTGCCTATTCAGGTCCTCTGCCCATTTTTTAATTGTATATATATTTTTGGTGTTGAGTTGCAGGAGTTCTTTATAAATTTTGGACATTAAGCCTTTATTTAATGTATTATTGACAAATACCTTCTACCATTCAGATTCAGCAGGTCAATTTGTCTTTCTGTTTTGTTGATGGTTTTCTTTGCTGTGCAAAACCTTTTTAGTTTGATATTGTTCTATTGTTTATTTTTTTCTTTTGTTTACCTCATCTGAGAAAATATATTTTAAAAATATTGCTAGGAGATAAAAGCAGAGATTTTACTGCTTACATTTTCTTCTAGGAGCTTTATGGTATTGAGTCTTACACTTAAATAATTAATTCATTTTGAGTTTATTCTTCTTTTTTGACTTTTTAAAATATTTATTTATTTATTTTTAGAGCGGGGGAAGGGAGGGAGAAAGAGGGAGAGAAACCTCAGTGTGTCTTGCCTCTTGAGAGCCCCCTACTGGGGACCTGGCCTACAACCCAGGTATGTGCCCCAATTGGGAATCATCCAGAGACACTTTAGTTCGCAGGCCAGCGCTCAATCCACTGAGCCACACCAGCCAGGGCTTGCATTTATTCTTATATATGCTATAAGAAGATGGTTCAGTTTCCCCCAAACCATTTATTGAATAGACAGTCTTTATCTCATTGTATGTTCTTGCCTCCATTGTTATAGATTAATTTAAGTGTGAGTTTATTTGTGGGCTCTCTGTTCAGTTCCATTGATCTGTGCAACTGTTTTAATGCCAGTGCGATACTGTTTTGATTACTATAGCCTTGTAGTATAATTAGATATCAGGTAGCATCATACCTCCGACTTTATTCTTCTTTTTCACAATTGCTCTAGTTATTTGGGGTCTTTTGTGGGTCCATAGAAATTTTTAGTTTATTTATGCTAGTTCTATAAAAAACATTATTAGTATTTTGATAGGAATTGTGTTGAATCTATAGATTGCTTTGGGTGGTATGGACCATTTAATGATGTTAATTCTTCTTATCCATGAGCATGGTATATGCTTCCATTTATTAGCATCTTCTTTGACATTTTTTTAATATATTTTATTGATTATGCTATTACAGTTGTCCCATCTTCTTCCTCCCGCCCCGCCCTGCACACCCCTTTCCCCCACACTCCCCCTCTTTAGTTCCATGTCCATGGGTCATATATATGAGTTCTTTGGCTTCTACATTTCCTATACTATTCTTAACCTCCCCCTGTCTATCTTCTACCTACCATTTATGCTTCTTATGCCCTGTACCCTTTCCTCCTCTCCCCCCACCCACTCCCCTGCTGATAATCCTCCATGTGATCTCCATTTCTGTGATTCTGTTCCTGTTCTAGTTGTTTGCTTAGTTTGTTTTTGTTTTAGATTCAGTTGTCAATAACTGTGAGTTTGTTGTCATTTTACTGTTCCTATTTTTGATCTTCTTTTTCTTAGATAAGTCCCTTTAACATTTCATATAATAAGGGCTTGGTGATGATGAACTCCTTGAACTTGACCTTATCTGGGAAGCACTTTATCTGCCCTTCCATTCTAAATGATAGCTTTGCTGGATAGAGTAATTTTGG
>VMDR010003600.1:0-70085 GCA_007922815.1 Macrotus californicus
AAGTAAAAGGTAGAGATACACAATTGCATATCATAATTACAAGGATGTATAAAACTATATATCTAGCTTGATAAAGGTCAAAAGGATAAACATGAAAATAGAATGATGGGATTTAGATTTTTTTTACTTTTTCTTTTTGTGATATTTTAAAAAGTGATTAAATGGTAACTTTTTAAAAGAATGCTACAAAATTAACTTCCAAATACATGCCATAACTATGAATTGTGAAGAAACAAGAGTTGTAAATATTCTTTTATGCTGTGAGATGACATTCAGCTACCTTTGGAGGAAAGAGCATTTAAAAATTTTAGACAGACTTGCAAAATTAGTGACAGATTCTGCAAACATTTACTACTATTGTAATCAAATGAGAGTTTTCACATAAATTCAGTATAAGGACTAAAGTGTGTCAAGTGTTAGTGTTTTCAAAAATGTTAGGGCCAGACCTGAAGTAGGATAGATATATGTACACAAGTGTATGTGTGTGTGTGTGTGTGTGTGTGTGTGTATTTATGTAACACATATATATATATACACCATATTTTGCCATGTATAATGTGCCCTTGTGCCCAAATTTTTGTGGGAAAAATGAGGATGCTCATTATACATGGGTAGTACCTAAAATACCTTGTATCTGTTCTTGTGTTTTGTAATTATTTGTTACGTAAAATTTCTTGTACCATAATATGTTCAAAAATAAATGCTAAAATTCTTATAATGCAAAAACAAGCATCTAAATATAAATTAATAAAAATTGAATTAAAAAATTAAAATGAAAGATCTTTTTCCTGAAAGTCTGGGCCAAAAATGTGGGTGTGTATTATACATGACAAAACACTGTGTATATATTCCCACTGATGTCTTCATCTTGATCACAGATGTCTGATAGAGAGCCACTAGGCCATAGAACAGAGTGTAGAAATTTTTAAAAAGCCACAATTCCATCATCTAGAAATAATCAATTTTAATACTGGTCGAATACTCTTTTCAGATTATTTAATTTTCTGTGTTGTTTCCCATTCCATGGATGAAATAAAGTATGTCTAACCAATCCCACTATTGGACGTTTTGGTGGTTTCCAACTACTTATTATACAAACACCTTTGTGGTTTAATTCCTTGTGTATAAATGTTCATATCTATCTTTGGTTATTTTCTTTAGAAAATTTATCAGAAATGGAACTGATAAGGAAAATGACATAAATATGCATTTTATTTTTTACTAGACTTAAAAGCGAAAGATTTTTGTATTGCTTTACATGTTTTCTTCCTATGTCCGCTTAACTCTCCTTTCTACCCATTAAATTCTCATCCATCCCCCAAAACCCAGTTTTAGGCTCCATTTTCCAAGACAATTTCAGTGAGTCCTACAATGCTCACTGATCCCCCACATCTTTTATTATTTTTAATTTTGAAGTAATTTGAGACTTACATCAATTTGTAAAAGCAGTACAAATTATTTCCACATGCTCTTAATTTAGCCTCTCCAAAATTAACATCTAACATAATCACAATATAATTATCATTAACATTGATTATCATTATCATTAAATCATAAAATTGATTATCATTATCATTAATAACGACATTAACATTGATATAACACCCTTATCTAATCTACAGACCTTATTCAATTTTTTGGGGGGGTCCCACTAAAGTCCTTGATCTGGTGCAGGATTAAAGATGTATAGTTTTCACATCTCCTTCTATCCCTCCACTGCAGGACAGCTTCTCAGTCTTCCTGTGTCTTTCATGACTTCACGGCCAGCTTCACGCGCATGCTCCCTGTTCAGGTGCACAGGGCTCTGCACATTCATTTAATGCTCTTCTGTTGCTGTCTTGAAATTCTTAATCACTCTGGAAGAAGGAACCTCACCTTTTCATTTGAACTGGGTTCTGTCAATTATGCAGCTGATCCTGAATGACCTTGACACTTTTGAAGAAGTTTACCCAATTATTTTTTAAGATGTCCCTCAGTTTAGGTTGGTCTAATTGTTTCCTCATAATTAAATTTAGATATTGCATTGTTGGTAAGAATACCATAAAAGCGACATTGTGTCTTCCTCCATGTATTATATCAGGAAGCTCATAATGTTGGTTGATTCCAATCGTGGTGATACTAACTTTAGTAACTCAGTCAAATGATGCCTGTCACATTTCTGCACTGTAAAATTTCATTGTCTTTTGATACATATTTTCAAATTGCTCTCCAGGAAGACTTTACATTTCCCACTTGCCTATCTTCCTGAGACCGCACCAAAGATAGACTATATCTTTTAAAAAGATTTCCTAATTTTGTATGAGTAAAAGGACTTTTCTTAACTATTTCAAATTACTTCCCTTTGACTATTAATGAAGCTGAATTCCCCCCTCCACCAGATTTCCATATTACTTAGCCATTTATGTTTCTTCTTTTGACAATACAGCAAAATTTCTTTGGCTCAACCTGCTTCCAGTCCACCTTAGTGACTAAATAATTCTAAGAAATATTTGTGAATTGAAAGTGTACAATTACAGGCTAAGCAATAATGTTATAGTGCTTTATTTTTCTAATTTTATTTATTTATTTTTAGAGAGAGGGGAAGGGTGGGAGAAAGAGCAGGAGAGAAACATCAGTGCGAGAGAGAAACATCAGATCGGTTACCTCTCACACACCCCAACTGGGACCAGGCCCACAACCCAGGTAAGTAATCCAACTGGTGACCCTTCACTTTGCAGGACAATACTTAGCCGAGCTGTGCCGGTCAGGGCTACAATACTTTAAACGTTTAGGAAGAGAAAACAGACACCTGCTTTAGAAGGTGGGGCTTATCTTTACCACATAACTGTGTGCTGTGAGTTCTGAAGGGGATACATACTATAAACTGGGTCTGCATCTGGGCTACTGGGGAAGACTAGAACCTTGGTGGCTTGTTCACAACGGGTTTGTGAAGTATAAAAGGGGTGAAGAGAAAAAATAATTGAAAAGAAGAATCCAGGATGATGTGTTGGAGAGCAATGGGGATGAGATAAGCATATGACAGAAAACCTCTGGTGACTGCAGGTGTCCTGGAGACCCCGCTGGCATGACTAAGTCAAGTCAAATGCATGCGTGACCTATGATCCAGCAACTCCGCTCCTGGTAATACCCTTCAAAGGAATTTTCTCACCTGTCCCTCAGGGGAAGCGTTTGAAGATGCTCATTAGATTGTGCAAGTGTTGTTGTTGTTTCAAGTAGAAAGGAACTGGAGAAAATCCAGAATTGGAGTAAATACAATAAGCGATAGATGAACCATGATGGAGAACTATGCAACAATCAGAAGCAATAGGTTAGGTACACAGAGCTCCTGCGATGGACATTAAGAACATAGTGCCACGTGATAAAAGGGAATAATAATACAGTATCATTTGCATAATGTTAAAAGTATATATGCAAAACCATAACTCTATATGATCACAAGAACACAAGTGAATTTTAAAATCTATGTTAAATGCATGAAAATGGTTGCCTATGGAAGAGAGGAGAAAGAAGTTGCCGAAAGGGGATAAAACTGAATATACTGATAAATAAAAAATGCAACAGACAGTCTTTGCATGAATTAATGATGATAATGTGTCAAGAACTGAGGAAGATGTTAACTTTCTACACTTAAGGAGGAAGGAAGGAAGGAAGGAAGGAAGGAAGGAAGGAAGGAAGGAAGGAAGGAAGGGAGAAAGAGAGAAAGAAAGAAAGAAAGAAAGAAAGAAAGAAAGAAAGAAAGAAAGAAAGAAAGAAAGAAAGAAAGAAAGAAAGAAAGAAAGAAAGCGAAAGAGCAGGGAAGAAGGTGTAGGAGGTCGGAAAAGGGAGAAACTGCGCAGGCAGTTAACTCTGACCAGTAACAAGCTTGTGCTCCCTTTGGTCACAGGGCTTTGCACATGCTGTTCCATCTGCTAGAAAGTCTAATCACCAACACACACAAGCACACTTACACACACACACAACCTCCAATTTCCTTCAGAAAGGAAATTCCTCACAGGTAGGTACTGTTCCCATTTTACAAATTAGTAAAGAGTAAGTCTTGGTGACCTCCATTTTCGCCTTTTCCCATGGACCATTTAGGATGTGGGCATCGAGAGAGGTAGGACAAAGAGGCTCCCAAGAATGCTGACTGCAGGGAGGGAAAGAAGACAGAAAATCAAGTTTAATAGGACATAGGGGGATCCCTGGCTAAACTAAAAGGGGAGATGGCTACCAAAACAGCACTTTTGATGTAAAGCCAAAAGTGCTCCAGAGGAACCAGCTCACCCTTAGGATGGAGAGGAAGAATAGGCTGAACAAGTATTCCACAGTCTAATCCTATACTGTAAGCTTCAGATGCATGGGTCTCACGCTCACATGCCTTTAGGGACCAACAGGCTGATGGATACTAGACAACAGGAAGTGGTGGGGCCTGTGGGGAATTAGAGAGCATACTGAGAGTGTTCCCCACCTAAAGGTATTCAAAATTAATTAAAATATCACTCTTACACACACTCTTTTAACCAAACAAACAAGTTCCCTGGCAGAGTTCAGTCCATAGTCTCCAGTTTGTGACCCTGTACTGCTCGAAGTCCTAGGGAACAGAGCTGACTCTGTCAAAGAAACGGGTAACAGAAAACAACCAGCAGAACTGTAGTAATAGAAGCCCACAACAACTCGGTGGGACACATGTGTCTAAGGATTCATCTTAATTCATCAGTTAAATTTAATAAAACAAACCAGTAAATAGATTTAAAAAATAACGACTCTGGTGTAAGGCATTACAAGATGGAATAATTCACTACTGCTGTATTTTGGTATTTAGTTCTCAGTTCAGGTCCTACAAAGTTTTATGAATAGGCAGTCACACATGTTACAAAATAACATTTCTCCTCTGCTCAGTAGAAAGTCAGTCCCTCATGCTGTACATGATATAAATCTTGCCTTCACGTTCATTTAGCTTTAAATCTACTATAGTTCTATAATGTCCTGTATGCTAAAATTGCTTCTTGTCTACCCACAAACACTTCTGATTTCTTTAGTCCTGGGAGATAGGAAAATAATTTGTGTTGGAATGCCAGTGTCTAGTCAGGTTCCAATAAAGATGCTCAACAAATGTTCATTGAACCCAACACTAATGTTTTTTAAATATGTCCACAAACTCTTTGATACTCCTCTCTTCAAAAGCGAACTCTAATACCTCTATCACTGAGTGTGATTTGAATAGAGAAACTTATTTCTAATAAATTGAATAACGGAAGTGATGACTATCGAATTGATCTTAAAAAGCATTCATCTTCCCCTTGCTGTCTTGGATGACTTGCTCTGGGGGAAGCCCGCTGCTGTGTCATGAAGACACTCAAGCAGCCCTACAGAGAGGTTCACACAGCGAGAGACTGACGCTTCCTGCCAACAGCCAGAAGGAACGAGGCCTCTGATCCAGAGCCAGGTAAGTAGGCCACGTTAGGAGTTAATCCTTGGGTCTCAGGAAAATCTTCGGATGACGGCAGCCTTGTCTGGCATGTGGACTGCAACTCCCAGAACCGGCGCATTCCTGCTGAGCCACTTCTAAGTTCCAGACCTACAGAGACTGTGTGAAATATTAAATATTTATTAATGTTTTAAATCGCCAGGTTTTAGGGTAATTTGTGAAGCAGAAATAGATAATTCATATGCCCACCGAAACATCATTATGTTATGACATATACACACATCATTATATGATCTTTAAAAGTTAGCTGCTTTGGCCCTGGACTGTGTGGCTCAACTGGGGCTTGAGCGACAGGCAAGGCAACCGACTGATGTTTCTCTCCCTTTCCCCTCCCTTCCCTTCTACCTAAATAAATAAACAAAATGTTTTTAAAACAACTTTAAAAAAAAAAGGTAGCTGTTTTGGAGCTTGGCTCTTTTACTTACGTCCTTCCCCTCTTCCACTTCCCATTTTTGCCACCTCCAAAAGCCACCAATTCCCTTTTTTTTTTGGATGTTAAAAAGTCCTAAATAGAATATTAAAAAGTCCTTTTCCTTCTAATGGGCCCCCAAAAGAGATTCTTTAAGTGGAAATCATTAGCTTCTTTCCAGTGTGACGGATATAGGAGGAGAAATTTTGGATCCTCCAGGCCTCTCATCTTGTTTCTATCTTAAGTAGAAATAAGATAATCTACTTATTTCACTTCCATATCCATTTATCCATCCAAGTGGATTTTTATTACAACCAGCAGCATCAGCTTGGAAAGTGCAGGAAGACAGTCAGAAGCATAAATGCCACCTAAGCAGGTCTTGGGCGTGCATGTGGTTAAGTCCATGAATGGAAGTGTTGAAACTTGGAACAAGAGGAGAGAAGCTTTGGTGATGCGGAGTAGAGAACATTAGGATGAGCAGGGACAGCACTGTGGAGGTGTGAGTGACACGCACCACACTTCAGGCGTTAGTTTCATTCTATAGTCTCCTCGCCGCTCAGCTCCGCTTCCCCGCAGCTTCGGAACAGAGGCCTAGAGACAATGCGTCTTTGTTTTATGGAACATTCTTTCAGAGAGCTCCTAGCAGAGTCTGGTACAGAGAGGAGAGCGAGGGACTATTGCTGCCAAAGGGACTGTCAGAAACTGCACGAGACTTTGTGCATGGAATCTACTTCCTCTTTCCCAGAGATTTTGAAAAGTAATGAATAAAGAAAGAATAGCTCTGAACAGCCAATGTCAGTAAAGAAAGAGGAAATGTCATGTCTTAGAAGCTTACTTTACCAACAAAAATCTTAAATAGAAAAGAACATATATCACAACCCTAGGAAAATCCCTCTTTAATTTTTTTCCAATCTATAATATTGCAGATTAGGAAAACAGCTTAAGGTGTTTGATCCCTTCGGCTGAAGAAACACTCTCACTGTTGGGACTGACAACTTAATCCGTTTTCCACCTGGTGTAAACACAGACTTTGCTAAACTATAAATCTAATCCTCAGATTCATTAACTTTAAAATGAAGCTAATATTTATCTCATAAGATTATGGAGGATAAAATTAAATAATTTGAGGAACTGTAAAAAGTGCTTAGTAAGTGATAGCTGTCTTACATTGGGGCCCCCATATTTCATCCCTTAGTCCAGCTGTTAGGGGTTGAATTCCGTACCCCCGCGAAAATGTTAAAATCCTAACCCTTAGTACCTAAGAATCGAAGCTTCTTTAGATATAAGGCCTTTGCTAACATAATCAAGTTGAGATGAGGCCATGAGATTGGACCCTTAAGCCCTGGCCAACGTGTTTCTGTGGGTTGAGTATAGTCCTGCAAACTGAAAGGTCACCGGTTCAATTCCCCGTCAGGGCACATGCCTTGTGGCTACAAGATGGAAGCTTGAAGACTGAACTTGAGAGAGAGATAGGAACTGGGGTATCTCTGCAATAGGTAGATGGATGAGACCACGCTGGAAGATTAAGTAGAACAAGAAGAAAAGTAGCTAAGTGGGCCAGGAGTAGAACCCTGAGAGTCAACAAACACTGAAGAGGCCCAAGGAAGAGGGAATGGAGGGAGGAGAACCTGGGGAAGACTGTTAGGGGAGCCATAGGAGTCAAAATTCTAACATGAGAAAGGAGAAATGGAGCGGAGAGATCTAGTGAGGTTAAAAAAGAAGGAAAAAGAAATGACGTGATTCAGTGCACACTTAAAAAAGAAAAAAATCACAACCTGGAGGTTCTTGATGACCTTAATTAGAGCAGTTTCAGTGGGATGTTCTGAGCAGAGCCAGATGGGTTAACAGACCTCTCAAAAGGAAAGGGCTCACAGGAATCTCTGGGTACAATCCTTGTGAAGCTAGGTCAGGGCTGCCCAGCGACCACTTTCAGCCCAAGTGTCCAGGAGAGCTCTGGAGGATCCAACAGGATCTGGAGTCCAAACTGAGTTTAGGAGTGGATTGAATGAACGGGAAATGACACAAAGCTGAAAAACCAAGATTAAGGGAGTAAACTTCCATTTTTAAGTTTGTGTTCAAATAATAGATTGCTCAAGCTCAAGATGGGAGAGATTTAGCTTAGCAACAATGGCTTAAAAATGATCCAACGATTTTAGTTGATTATAAACTTAAAATGGGCCAAGACAATGACTTAATTCCCCAAAAATCTAGGACAGGCTTGGACTGTGATAATAGAAAAGAGGAAGTGGAGACACCAGTAAATACTAGTTTTTTTTTTTTTTTTTTTTTTTTAAGGACAAGCAGAGAAAGAGGAAAATGAAACAACAATCTGAAGGAGATAAGGTTAAATTAGAAAAAAAATTTAAGGATGGAAGAGATTTGAATATGTTTATAGGCCAACAGGAAGGATCCATTAGGGAGGGAAAGAACACAGGCAAGAAGGGAATTAGTGATACAGGAGTCTGATGAAGCTGGAAGCTGGTTTTGCACTGAAATGCTGGTGCCTCTCCCTCGGAGAGACTTGAGGGAAATCTGAAAAAAAGGATGGGAGTAACCACAAATAAGCTGTTTTTGGGGAAGGAAATCAGACACTTGGGAAGAGCATAGGCAAACGTTTTCGATTTGCTTGATGAAGTAATACTCCAGGGGGCAGGCTCTGCTGTTTGCCAGTGTGTGTTAGGAGGGAGAGCAGCGGGGAACTTGGGGTAGCTGGAAGGGACGGAAAGAATTCCAGAGAGAATGGGATTCTTGGTTTTTGAAGTGAGATCCAGAAACTGGGAGGTTTCTTCTCAGTTGTTTTAAGACCAACACCCACAGGAAGCTCAGAATCTTTTGAGCCGGCGGGCTTTTCCCGGTTGGCTCAGGACTGGCGGACTAGACTGTGTCAGCAATGAGCTCAAGAATCATAGGCTTTTTTTTTTTTTTCTCTTTTAAAGAACCTTAAATATAATGCTTAAATTTATTCATTAAATAAAGTCTTTTAGAGTCAATCATTTTGAAAAAACATGTTTTTATTCTTGCATTGCATAAATCTACCTGTTAAAATTTTGGCGGAATTACTAAGCAGGCAGTATAATTTATGCAAAGGTAATATTGTTGCGAAATACTGAAATGCAGATGAATGTGATATAACTCTTTATCAGGCAGTGGTTATTAAGGCAAAAAGTGTTTCAAAATAAAATAAATATCAACAATCATAAACTTTCGAGTACCAGAAGGTTCTGAGAAATTCGGAATTTCCGAAGGGAGCTGTTGCAGGGTCAGGCGAGGGGCGGGCTTTACACAAAAGGAATGAGCTTTTCTCGGCCCTCAGGACTTAACGGAAGGGAACAGACACAGAAATCGGTGTCCCTAACAGAACTACGAGATGAGCTACGTGAGAGGCACGAAACTCAGCGAGGCGACTGAAAAAAACCGAGTGCTTTCGATCTGAGATGAGGAGCCCGATTTCCCAAACGCTTTCAAGGAAATCCGGAAAGAGTCAAGGGCTCAGAGACCTTGTAAAATATCCGCCCGGGGCCACCCGTCCTCGGCTCCCGCAGTTCTGGGCTCGGTGTGCCCAGGCGCGCGCACGCCGCGGCGACTGTCACCACGAGAGGGCGCGCTCCCGAGCCTGTCTACGGAAGTCCCACCTCCATTTCCGGCGGCATTTCCGAAAGGGGAGGGCCTAGCGGCAACTTCCGTTCTGCGGTGTTGCTACTGCAACACGTGTGTCTTCCCTTTGGGATTCCTGGATCATTCCTACTCCTGGTGAATTTGTCGCGCCGGAGTTTCCTTCCGATTTAAGGATGAAGGCGGTAAGGGTCTTCAGAAGCCCAGCCCCCGCGATTTAGGACCGCTTTGGCTGAGAGTCACTGCCCGACTTTTCGCCCTCGTTTAGGGGGCGGTGGCCTAGATTTGGGGCTCCCTCTTGTTTCTTCTGTGCACTGTCCGCTTCCTAGCTTTTTCACCCAATTCTTCCCTCATTGTTCACTGTGCTTGCCTCGGCTTCAGGAGCCACGATGAGACGAGCATAGAGTCTTGCATCCCTAGGATGTCAACATTGAAGGGTTCTTCACGATTGTCTTTCGAATCCCTATTTTACGGGTGAGAAGCAGGTTCTCGTTCTCAGTGAATTTATAGTGTGAGTCATGGGATTCGAAACGAGTCCTTTTTCTTGCCTTAAAGGGTAAGAAGACAGGAAAGCAAGAGATTTGCTCCGATTCTCGCAGAAAATTAGAGCTAGCCCTAGGATTTGGATTTTTGGATAAGGGGTCACCAGCGAGAGAGTTGGAATCCGAAGACCCGAATTCCGTGTTGCCTTCCTTGGTTTAAGGGTCTTTGACAAGTCATCTGTAAGGCTTAACTTTATCAGTAATGTGAGGATAACAGCAATCATTGCTTAACTAAACTAAACTAAGCTATTGGAGGTAATATGTTGGAGAACTTTGTAAATGGCAAAGCAATATATAAATGTCAACTGTTGTTAAAGACAGCCAGCATTTTGCTCTGAGTATGCTAAACTAGTTAAGATAGCCTTGAATAACCACTTACCATTAGATCAGTGGTTCTTAACTTTTTTGGGGGACTTTTTGGGGGTCTTTGTGGATTTTGGTCATGAATAAGACCCCTGATTGAATAACTATTGCTATAGTGCCATTCTGTAGGATTAATGCCATAGTTTGATTTTAGCTCTTATATGCAAGATCCTTGGCTGTGAGGCATTAGGATTGTGGAACAGGTCTAGTGAAATTTATAATCAGTTCTCTTTAATCTGATTTTAAAAAGAAAATAATATAAATTTCTGGATATGCAGCATTCCTCCTGTTGTTTTCCAGAGAAGAAATAAAAAACAGGTCCCAAGCTTTAGGAAGTTGATTAAGACAAGTAAAGTCAAACTTGAAAACAAGCTAAAAAATAAGCAATTTAAACAACAAAGTAATCTCAAGAAGTACCGAAAAGAACAGAGGAAACTAAGGCAAGCTGTCAAAGATGCTGTGTCTAAGAGACCCATTCCCCTGGAGGACCCGAAGAAAAAACGACCAGGTAATTGTGAAAGCATTCATGTGTTCTAATTGCCATCAATTTGTTTTAAAATATTCTTCATAAAATAGCTGCATTCTACTGGTCACTATTCTTGCTCACAGATCTTCGTAAGAGTTGGTAAGGATAGTAGTTCTTTATGCTTTATCAGTCAGTGTAAGAAAACATTTCAATACAGTATTCATTGTGAATACTATGAAAGTATTCAAGAGCTGGCCTCGGCTTTTAGTATGTTTAGAAAGCAGATCTGAAGATACAATACTTGGGATAACAAACGCAGAATTGTGCTGTAAATACATGTCAGGCAGCATGCCATGTCACTTTCCCATTCACTGGCAGTTAGCTAGGGTAAGAACATTGCTTGTCTCTGGTGTGTTCTTCACAGTGTTGCCAAAATTCATGTAGTATTCTAAATATCGGGCTTTCTTTTTATTTGGAAACTTGGAGTGAAATAGAGCTGTAATTGTCAGAGTTATTCTTCTGTAAAACTATCCAAGAACTCCCAAGTATTCAAAACAGGTAGGGAATATGACCATTTTGACTGTATCTGACTGTTCAGTCTTCCAGTGTGCATCTCATTCTCTTAATCCTGACCTATTTAGTTTGATCTCTTGGCAACATATTATTGTGATATATAAAAGGTCATGGTCTTGGGAGTCCGGAAACTTGGGCTTTTCTCTTAATTTTGATACTTAATAGCAAAGTGGCTTTAGTGGGTCACTTAATCTCCACATATTTAATCTGTAAGAAAATGTGATGGTTGAGTTAAATAAAGGTCTCTTCCATCTAAATTTCAATAGAATTTAAAAAGCATGATGTGTTAATAATTATACATTAAAAATAAGCAGAAGATTTCTTCATTCTTACATGTTGGAGTCTATCAGGAAGTTGGATATAAGAGTATAAGGTTCAAAAACAACAAAATAGAAACAGAAGCATAGATACATAGAACAGACTGACAGCTGTCAGAGGGGAGGGAGGCTTGGCGGGGGCTGGGTAAAATGGTGAGGGATTAAGGGAAAAATATATACATATATGTCACATAGACACAGATAACAGTATGGTGATAGCCAGAGGTCGGGGGGAGGTGGAAGGGCAGAGGAGAAAGAAATGGTGACAGAAAGAGACTTTCCGTTAGGTGACGGCACACGATGCAATGTGCAGATGATGTTTTGTTGAGCGGTACACTTAAAACCTGTATGGTTTTGTGAACCAATGTTACCCCAATAAAGTTCAATTAAAAAAAAGCATAAATTTCAAGTGAAAAACCTGTGTTAGAGAGAACAGTTTGGGGAATTATCAACATATAGATTATAGTTAAAGCCTTAGACTTGGGTAAGATCAGCATGGATACTGTGTAGTACGAGAATAACAAAACCCAGAATAGAATTTTAAGGAACCCCAGCACTTAAGAAATGGGTAGAGGAAGGAAAGTCTATAATGGGATTTGAGGAGGAGCCAGAGAATTAGGAAGAAAACGAGAATTACACAGTGTCTTAGAAATCAAAGAAGAGTATTTCAGGAAAGAAGGAAACTCTTCATGTTCTAATGTTAAATAGTCTACAAAATAAATTGTTAATTTTAAAAAAGACAAGGTGTGTGCTGAAGCTTTTACCCACTTGAAATTATAGGCTGCCACCACATCTGATAGGAACACACTGGGAAACAGAAAAAGAAGAGTGGTCGAAAGGTCTATATATTTGGCCAGAGGAGTGAGTGGCAGTAACTGAATGAGAGCTGGAAGGACAAAGGGTTATGTCAGAGAGCGGGGTGGGTGCCCAGGTGTGGGATGTGGCCTTGGCAGGGGTGGCTGAAGTGGAATGGAGGTGAAAGCTGTTGGCGATCAGACGGAACCGAGGGCCCAAGTCTTTGGTTCTCAGATGCGCTGAAAGACATTGTAGAAAGTGTGGAGACATTTATTTTTCGATTGTCGTGGTGACCTGGGTGTGATCCTGGCATTTAGGTTTTGGGGGTCAGAGACACCAGCACTTTGGCTAGCTCAGGACGCCTCGGTATAACAGAGAATCGTCCTGCCCAACGCGTGAGTTGTGCTCCCATTTAGAAACACTGGGATAAGGTACTAGAAAAGCATATGTTTTTCCTATATGCAGAGTTCTACATCTCTTAGTGCTTGTTTCTGTTTTTTTTTTTTTTTTAATGGAACAGGTAAAAGGATTGAAAAGGAAGAGGAGGAAGAAGAGGAAGCCCTTCCTTTAGATATGATGGATGAAGATGACTTACAGTTAATGAGGGATTTAGGACAAAGAGCATCTTTTCTAACGAGAGATCTTTCTTCTAGGTAATACTTCATTTAGATGATAATCATGCATATCCTTTCAGTGTTAAAAACTTGATTCTGAATTTTACTTAGGTGATTAGTGCAGAACTTCAGCTCTGAACACAGTGTTGACAAAGAGTGAACCCTATTTATTATTCAGTTTATTTCCGAAATAAAGGAAGTTCATGAATAAAACAAGCTGAATTTATTTAGTGTACATCTTTATTTCACTTGAGTCTGAATAGTGAAGTAGAGTGAACGGGGAAGAATGCTGTTCTTTGTTTGAGGAATTGGCAGCACAGCCCCGAGTTCTTCATGGCCATGATCTCAGTCCTTGCTACCCTGTTAGGTAGGTATTATTCCCATTTACAGAGAGGAAACTGATGCTACCTCACGATTGTAAATGGTAGGTCTGAAATTTAAACTTAGGTCTTTTTAACCCCTAAGTCCATGCTGTGCTCTGAAGGGTTTTGGGATCGCAGGGTAGCAGGGTGCCCCCTTGGCTCTGACGTATTCGTCAAAGAGAATCTGCTGCATCTTTCATCTCTATTTTGCATCTAAAGGGAAAACTAGACATAGCCCTACTTTGAGTCCTTGTGGTAGACTACACAATTAATTCACTCATTTGCTAGATATTTGAGTTCTGCTGTTTGCCTGGTTTAGGTGCTGCTATCTGTATACCTGTTGAAGTTTTGGTTAGTGGTTTATTTTTCTGTGTTTTAAAAATGATAGGTCCCTGCATTCCTTTTTAGTATGTTAAAACTGAAAATTGTTTTTTTTTTTTTTACAGTGAGCCTGTTCACGTCAAAAAACGAAAGCATGAGCACGTTATAGATAAATATGAAAAAATACCAAGATCTCTGCAAACCGCGCCAGAGAAGGAATTGATTCACTTGCTTCCTATCAAAGATAAAAGTGGTATAATCCCACAGACCAGAGAAAAGCCAGGTGAATCTCCTCAGCCTGTGTGTTAGTTACAATTTTACTTCCTTAATAATGCCACATATTTCTTTCATTAAAAATTTAATTTTATTTTGACTTTTACCCATATCTACAAAATAGAGGCAGCTACCGTTAGTCATATAGCAAGCTTGACGATTTTGGCGAGAAACACAGTCAATTATCTTAGGTGTTTGTTGTACTGTGAGTACAATGGAAGCCATGAGGTTAAGATGATTATTTTCTTTTCAGAGTACTTCACCAAATTTTATTGTTTCTAAAATTAGAGCATGTTAGTCATCCTTTATTAGCCTTTTTTCTTATATGTATCTTTTTTCTTATGAAATACAACACACAGACAAGTCCAGAAACCTAAGATGTGAAGTTGTGTGGTTTATCACAAACCACACACGTAGAACTACCAGCTGTCCAAGAAACAGACTCCGCTAGCACCCAGAAACATCCCTCGTCACCAGCTGTTCCCTCCTCAAAAAAGTAGCTGCTTTCCTGAGTTCTATGTTAATCACTTCTGTGCTTTTCTATGCAGTTTCACTACTTAAGGATGTTATCACATTTTTAATGTACATATTTTCCAGTTACTGACACTAACCAAGATGAAGAGGATCAAAAAGAGATGGAACCTGAGGAAGGTAATGGGGTACAACTTTATAGTTACTAAATTGTTAATTGAGAATTACATTTTTTTTTTTCCTAATATAAGTGAGTTAATTTTAGATAAAATCTGGAATGTGCATTTTGGAGTACTGGGCACTTGAAGGTCATTTTGAACATTTTCCAACATTTTGAAAGTTTCACCTTGTGGAATTTGATTGTTGTTTTTTATTATGGAAAAGTTTATGCAATTAGAATTTGTAATGTGTAGGCATGCATGAAGAATCTTGTTAATTGCACTGTTTTGAATTCTTTTTAATTGTAAGTCAGGATCTACCTACAGATAACTATCAACTGTTTAGCTTTAAATTACAAAAACGATTCTGTGGTATGCAATCATTTTGGTTCTTTAGAACAGTTATACTTTGTGTATATCTGTTTTAAATCATTAAATGTGGGTTTCTAATAGCATAGTTCTAATCAAAGGTAAATTAAAATAACATATTTATTGTTTGAAACTATATTGGTCTGGAATTCGTGACAGAGCAAACTGGTTAAATTTTACTTCTGCTTTGCAAACCTCACTAATAGTGTAAGTGAGGTTACAGGTCAGCTGTTCTACCTGTGTCCAGTCATCCTTCATAGGCTTCTTGCAGATTATACCCATGTGTTTGTTAAATCTAGTTCCCTATGAATTTCTTTTTAAAAAAATTATTATTCTATTACAGTTGTCCCAATTTTTCCCCTTTTGCCTTCTTCTGCCCATCACCCCCCCCCCCCCCAAATTTCTTCATGTGAACCTATTTGATGTAGTTCAAAGGACTGTATAGCGTTGAAAACAAAGAATATAGTGTTCTTCTTAAAACCACAAAATCAGATTGCCCTTCCCCTTATGGTGGTACCTGCCTCACGCGATTGTTGAGAGGATGATGTGAAATAAGGTTCTTGGATACTTGTATATAAAGGAATGTTTAAGAGGGAAAACCTCATCTGTTTCAGAGATTACTGAAGATCCTGCTCCAGAGCTGACCAGAGAAGAACATTTAATTGAGAGAAGGAAGAAACTACAGGAAAAGAAACTGCATATTGCTGCCTTGGCATCTGCCATAATATCAGATCCAGAAAATAATGTAAGTAGTAGTGATTTCTTTAGGTTCCTCATATTAGATATGGTCTAAATGTCTAATATTTTAAGATTTCCCTGTTACCTGTAAGTACACGCAAAAGGAAAAGCATTAGCAAAACATAGTAACTGAGTTAGAATAAGAGAGTAGACAGAACCTTAGCCTAAATCTATGTTTGAACTTAATTTCTTCTATAATCTTAGAAAAGTCTTGTAAGAGCTCTGAGTCTCTAAAAGTAGGTATTGGACCTAATGTTGTAACTTGTGGTGCTGGGAAGGAGGAACCCCTTGCAAATTTGCTTGACTGACTGTAGAGTTTTTAGTTAGGAACATGCACACGACAGACATTATTTTAGGAATACTTGTAAGTGTAAAATATTTTAAGTGAAATAAATCAGAAAGTTCCAATGAATTATCATTGGGCCGTGGGTACACTAGGGAAGGTGATGGTAGTTATAACGCGTCGACTCAAGAAACCCCAGGTTTAGTCTTGGCTAAGACTATCTATTAGACTTTGGGTAAGTTTTGTACCCAAGACTCATTTTCTTTTTCTTTTTAAAGATATATATGTTTTTTTTATTTTTAAAGAGAGGTGAAGGGAAGGAGAAAGAGAGGGAGAGAAACACCAGTGTGGGAGAGAAACATCGACTGGTTGTCCTCAGTACATACCCTGACCAGGGACCGAACCTGCAGCCCAGGCTTGCTCCCTAACCAGGAACCTGGTTTGTGGGAGACTACTCAATTGACTGAGCCACACCAGCCAGGGCGAGACTCATTTTCTTCATCTCTGAAATGAGAATGGAACCTATATTAAAACCTTGTTGTGAGGATTAAATGATATATATATATATATATATATATATATATATATATATATATATATATACATGAAGTTATATAAAGTGATACTATTATTTTTGTTATATTGGTGTCCCCAGCATTCTCCTATGACAAATATTTGTTTATTGAACAATAAAATAGATTATTTATATCTATAGAAAGAATTTCACATGGGTATGTTTCGGACTAGTATTTGTCCTTTTCTAACAAAGTGGGAAGATCTGGAGCAGAATTGGGGAGGGGAATTTGGAATATTTCTCATCTGTATCGTCTCGTTAAATCACTTCGAAACCATAGAGGCAGAAGCTATTGATCTCATTTTATAGCAGAAAAATAGAGCCTTTAAAAACTCAAGTGATTTGTTCCAGATTCTAACAGCCACTGGGGTGGAACCCAGCTCTTCTAACTGTGGGGCCTCATGCTCATTTCATAAAAGCTGGGGAGAGCGGATAGGCTGGGACATGCTCGTCCTACCCCGGCCGTGGCAGACACTGCTAATCAGCCGGGGTGTTGCTTCCCAAGGTAGTGCTCCTGCAGACAGCAGGAGCTCCTCAAAGCAAGCACGTTACCTGAAAGCAGTTTTTGACTTCTGCATTGCATCATTTTGTACAAGTGATTGTTTGTGAGTAACTTTGAAGCTTGTGTTAATGTGGATACATTATATTAATTTCTGGTTAACTTGTATATATGCGATCATGCAATATATGGTACTATATGAGAAAGAGATATATGTATCTAACAAGCTATTTCAAAAATTGTTTTTAGGGAAATAGGACACATGTCCCTCTAAGAAAATCCAATTAAAAATAGGCAAATCAACAATTTAAACTATTACTTAAGTTCTTATTTTTTAACTACTTATTTAACAAAAATGTGATTAATTTATAACTTCAGTGATTTATCTGTAGATAACTGGAGCGGTCTGGAGTTGTGTATGCCAGACTAGACTCTGTGAGTTGTCGCGTGAATTCTGCTGACTGTGCGAGGTTCAGATGTGGGGCTGTTGCTTTTTCTCGTAATTATTTCGCCATTATTTCTCTAGCCTTATAAGTTATTTCTGTAACAGGTGAAAAAATTGAAGGAATTGCGTTCAATGCTGATGGAACAGGATCCTGATGTGGCCGTTACTGTTCGAAAGCTGGTGATAGTTTCTCTGATGGAGTTATTTAAAGACATCACTCCTTCATATAAAATCCGTCCCCTAACAGAAGCAGAGAAGTCTACCAAGGTATGTTAAATGCAAATACTACACAAAATAAGCCGAAAATTTTGGAGTGTGAGAGATGGGAGAAACAGGATTTTGTTTTTTCTTAGATTTTTTAAATTGATTTCTTAGAGAGGGAAAGAGAGAACCATCGATTTGCTGTTGCACTTATTTGTGCCTTTACCGGTTGCTTCTTGTATGTGTCCTGACTGCGGATTGTACTCCAAACCCTGGCGGGTGGGGACGGCACTCTAACCAACTGAGCTACCTAGCCAGGGTGGGTTTTTTATACTAATTTTTTGGTTGTTTTTACATGACTGGGTATATAGTAGGCACTCAACATTTTGTGCTAATTTTCAGATTTCAGTATTTTGATGTTAAAAAGTGGTTGATCTCTTGGTCTTTTCAGATACGGAAAGAAACACAAAAGTTACGAGAATTTGAAGAAGGCCTCGTTAGCCAATATAAATTTTATTTGGAAAATTTGGAGCAAATGGTTAAAGGTATATTAAACATCTTTTAAGCATGTGACGTATTTAGCTTGGTCAGGGGGTGAACTCTGTGCTCCGTGCTGTGTGCGGACTGTTGGTGCAGTGCATGGTCCTGGGCAGTCTCCAGTCACTCTCTGGGTTCAGCTCTTGGCTCATCACTTAACACCTATGTGATGAGCAAATCATTGAATCTCTCTGGGCTTTGGTTTTTCTAACCATAAAGTGGGACTAATAATGGTACTTAACCTCCCAGAATTGTTGTGTGAAAGTAAATGGACTTACAGATATAAAGCACTTACAATTATGCCTGGCTTGTGTTAAGGACTATATTTTGTCAGTTGTTAGTATTAGTATTGTTACAGTTCTTTACCTGTTAAGTAGTTGTATGTGTCTTCAATTCATGAATAGTTGGAATTTATTCTGCTGGTGTTTTAAAATTTTTATTTTGGAGAGTGAGTAAAGTAGTCAGGGGAAAAGGATAACTTGTAATGAATCCTTTGAAAACTCTTATGAGTCAATTATTCAGGATGATAAACTCTTCTTTTGAACTCTTGTTCTCAGAACAGGAAGGGCATAGGAAAGATTTGGGCATGACCGGGGAAGGGAGTCAGTTGCCTAGGCCAGGTGCTTTCATTGACTAGGTTGGGCTCCTTTACTCAGTGCTGGGCCGGAGGATCACCCAGTTGCTGTCTCAGCTGGAACAGGACTACCGAATGCTGTTGGCCCAAAAGGGACACGAAGGTGGTGGGATGCAGTGGGGATGGGAGTGGGTGGAGTGGCTATTGTTCGTGAGCTCTGACATCGCACCTGGAACCTGCTTGCTAGCGTTTTACTCTCCCAGTGGTGCGGCGTGGAAGCATTGTGTAGACCTTGTGTAGACCGTCATTGTCAATAGAAGTGGAACATGATAGCATGAGACACAGAAGTCATTAAAAACAATGTAGCCACACTTTAAAAAAAGGTCAAAAGCAGTATCATTAATTTTGATAGTAAATTACCTATGTCTAAATTATCATTTTAACATGTAACCCATTTTAAAAACTAGTGAGATGTTTTATATTTTTTTGATACTGAGTTCAGAATCTGGTGTGTATTTTATACGCCCAGCACATTTCAGGTGGCGTAGCCACATTTCACGTGCTCAGTTGCCCTGTGTGGCTGGTGGCCTCTGGATTGGACCGTACAGGTGCAGGCCACTCTAAGTGGATTGAGCGATATGAAGTTTTTTTAAGTTTAAAAAAAATTATGGTAAAGTATATATAACATTTATATCATTTTAACTATTTTTAAGAGTACAATCCTGTGGCATTAAGTAAAATCACCAGCATCCATTTCCAGAACTACTTTATCTGCCCCAACTGAAATTTTATAACCATTAAACATTAACTCCCTGTTCCCTCCTCCCCCAGCCCTCGGCAGCCGGTCTGCTTTCTGTCTCTGTGAGTGTGACTCTCCAGGAACCTTGTATTAATGGAATCACACCGTGTTTGTCCTTTTGTGACTTGCTCGTTTCACTTAGCAGGAGATTATCTGGCAAACATTTTTGTAGCAGGTGTCAGAATTTTCTTCTTAAGGTCAAATAATATTCCATTGTGTGTAATCACATCTTGTTTATCCATTTATCTCCCCATTATGAAGTCTTGTCAGGTGTAAGTACATAGAACATACGTTCTTCCTTATGGTGAACACTGTGTTGAGGGAAAAGTTGCGTATGTGAGAAGCAAGTTTAAAGTGAAGTCACTGTCGTCTGTATCATCGATGTTGTCTCTGGCTGTGTATGATGTAGAGGGAAACGTCGAACCTGCTGTAGAGAGACCAGTGTGTTTTCATATGCTCGTGTTCAAGATGCTGTGTTACCGTAACAGTGTTGTATGCAGAAATTTCTAGAAAATAGGTACTGTGCATTATCAGTTATTATGAAGGATAATTTGAATCTCTTTTGGACCTTCTGGGTGAAGATACCGCAGTGAGTTTCAGCAAGAATTCAGGAGAAATGATGTTTTAGATTCTTTTGGATCTTCAATTAATTAGGTTAATTAATGAGAGAGAGAAATACTGTTTTGTTGTTCCACTTATTTATGCATTCACTGTTTGCTTCTTGTATGTGTCTTGACCGGCAATCGAACCCACAACTTGATATATCGGGATGACACTCTAACCAATCGAGCTAGCTGGCTAAGGCCAGATTCTTGGGATTTTTAGAGTATGAAAGAGGCTGGGATTCAGAGAGTTTGGAACTTGCTCATATTCACCAGCCAATTAGTGGGTGACTAGGATTTGAACCCAGGCTTCTTGACTTCTAGTCGAGTGTTTTGGGAAAAGCCTTGGAGAGCCCAGTGCGAGGACTCCTTTAAGGTATCCAGCTCCCTGTCCCCTCCTTTCTGTTTAACCCCCTGGGAACCCTTTTCGTCTAATGATATGTCTTTACAACACAGAAAGCCGATATCCTGGTAATTGTGGTTACAGTCAGAGGGTGGGTGGGGTGGAAACATTGTACTGATAACCTGGTACTTGTGGAAGTGTAGATACAGCTCATGTTTAAGAATTTGCATGGCATGTTGGGTTTTCATAGGACAACATATTACGATAAAAGAAAGATAATTAGTTGAACCTTTGACCAATGAGGAAAGTAAGTAACTAACCGTAGTTGTCCTTCGATTAGACTGGAAGCAGAGGAAGCTGAAGAGAAGTAATGCAGTTTCCTTAAAGGCGTACAGAGGCCTGGCAGAAGTGGCTGTGAAGAGCCTGTGTGAGCTGTTGGTGGCACTGCCTCATTTCAACTTTCACAACAACATCATCGTCCTGATTGTCCCTCTCATGAGTGACGTGTCAAAGTCGGTGGGTTGCTGCTTGTGCTTAATAGAAAATGATAGGCCATGTGATTTTTTTCTCTTAAAATTCTTTTGGAGCTCTTGTTTATTACTAAAGTAGAGTCACTTTGCTGAATACTGTTTCTTTAAGAAAACCCCTTGAAGTTAAGTTTGGGGCAGTGGTTCTGAACCGGAGACAGTTTCGCAGTTTCGCCTTCCAGGGAGCGTTGGTCAGGGCTGCGGTGGTGGGGCCTGGGAGCTGCCATGCAGTGGGTGAGGGCCAGGCTTCTGAGTGTCCCGCGACACACAGGACAGCCCCCACAGCAGAGCGTTCTAAAGATGACAAAGTCCAGTACTTAGTGTTAAGTGCTGAGGTTGAGAAACAGCAGCTTAGGGTAATGTTTTATTTTTCAGATATCTGAAATGTGCTGTGAGGCGGTAAAGAAACTTTTCAAACAAGATAAATTAGGCCAAGCATCCCTTGGAGTAATTAAAGTGATTTCTGGTTTTGTGAAGGGCAGAAATTACGATGTTAGGCCAGAGGTAAGCCTTCCGTTTTTTTACTTTACATTTTATTTGTTCTTAAGTTACAAAGTGAATTTTCGGTTGTCAGTTCACACTTTACAGGAGCGTGCGAAGCAGTAGAAAGGGAAAGCGCTCAGTGCTGCAGACGTGCCTTCCATTTAGTCCTGCAGTTTCCGTTGCTCAGCTTACAGTTCCTGCTGTGCTGGTTCCTAGTTTCAGAGTCTTACTTTGCCATTAGATCCCTTTCAGTAAAGCTGATAATTTTAGTGGAACTGCTAAAATTACAAATATTGCGCTTAAGAGAAAATTTTCAGTGTCTTTATTCAGGATTGTAGAGGGACGAGATAATAAGGCTTGAACAGGAAACTTGTTCACAGGGAAACACCTCCCTTCAGTGACGTTAGAGTTGTAAACTGCATTCTTCAGTTTGTTGTTTTTGATCTACATTTAGGCTGTACATTGTGACTTTTCAAAGGTGTATAGCATGATAACTTAATAGACATATACATTGTGAAATGATTACCACAATCAAGTTAATTAACACATTCGTTACCTCTCATAGTTACCTTTTTTTTTTTGTGGTGAGAATATTTAAGATCTATTCTCTTAGCAAATTACGAACTGTAATCACCATGCCGTACTTTAGATCTCCAGAACTTACATATCTTTTAACTGAAAGTTTGTAGCATTTGATCAACATTTTACCATTTTCCCAGTTCCTGGCAACCACTGTTCTCTCTGGTTCTATGTGTTCGCCTTTTTAGATTCCACATAAAAGTGAGGAGATCACACAGTGTTTGTCTTTCTGTGTCTGGCTTACTTCACTCAGCATGATGTCCTCCAGTGTCATCCCTGTTGTCACTAACGGTGGGAGCCTTATTTTTAATGGTGGAGTAGTATTCCATCATATGTATATACCACATTTTTCCATATTTTGGCTATTGTGAGTAACACTGCAGTGAACATGGGAATGCAGATAACTCTTTGAGATACTGATGTCATTTCCTCTGGGTATACACCCGGAAGTGGGATTGCTGGGTTATATGATAATTCCCTGTTTAATTTTTTGAGGAGCATCTATACTGTTTTTCAGAGTGGCTGTCCCGGTTTATACTCCACCAGCCGTATACAAAGATTCCCTTTCTTTACACTCCCACGAGCACGTGTGGCCGTGTCTTTTTGATAACGGCCATTCTCACAGGTGCGAGGTCAGATTTGCATTTCCCTGACGATTAGTGCTGTTGAGCACATTCTTATGTACACTTGTGTGTCTTTTTTTGAAAAATGTCTGTTCAGGTCCTCTGACCATTTTTAATTGAGTTATTTGTTTTTTGCTATTGAGTTGTATGAGCTCCTTACATATTTTGGATATGAACCCCTGGTCAGAAAATGGTTTGCAGGTGTTTTTTCCTGTTCTGTAGCTGTCTGTCATGCTGATGGCTGACTGTCTGTCCATGCCGACGGCTGACTGTCCATGCTGACGGCTGACAGACTGTCCATGCCGATGGCCGACTGTGCGGAGTTTCAGTTTAGTGTGGCCCTGCCTGTCTGTCTGCGCTTTTGTTGCCTGCGCTTGTGGTGGCATCGCCCAGGAACACTTTGCCAAGACTGACATCAAGGGGCTTTCCCCCTACTTTTTTCTAGTAGTTTTGTGGTTTCAGGCCTTACATTTAAGTTTTTAATCCATTTCCACTAAGTTTTTGTGAGTGGTTTAAGATAAGGGTCCAATTTGATTCTTCTGCAGGTGGAAATTCATTTTCCCAACACCTTTCATTGAAGAGTGCATCCTCTCCCATTGTGTATCTTGGCGCCCTTGCCAAAGATCAGCTGACCGTGTACCACATTCTTTAATTTGGAGCTATTTTTCATCTGTGAGTAAGGTTTAATGAGCACACGGAATGCGTGGTACATGAATTGATCTTTCTGACACCTTAGAATGACTTTAGGTTCACTGTTTATACTCTTAGTTTTTCCCTGTTGCCATTTGTGCTCTAAGCCCTGTAATTTGAAATACTCAGTTTTCTTTCAGATGTTTATATTGGAATAATGTGAAGCTGTAGTTTTCAAGTGTTTTTTCAGGAATGCTTCTTTGACTTCAGGAGGTCAGTGGAGTGGTTTCTTCCCAAGAAAATGTAGAGTTTTAAGCCCTTTTTGTCTTTGTGTTTGGATGGTTGCCAATTTCCAGATCAGCTTCTGACGTTTTTGACTGGCTTCAGGCCACAGTTCTTGTTGTGGTCACTGACCCATCATCAGTGGGAATGAAAAATACGGGTCCTGAGGCCCTACCCCAGACTCACTGAATCAGGGATTTGTCGGGCCCAGCCGTTAGTGTTTTAACAAACCTTCCAGGTGTTCTGATGTTTGCTGAAGTTAGAGATCCACTGACTTGAAGGAAGATAAGTTGTCTTCATTAATAACACTAGTCTTCATGTTACTTATTTTTGCAGGGTGAGGGGAGATGAATATTAGAACCATCTTCTGTAAAACTGAAGCCGCTGTGGTAAATGAAAGCCAGTTTAGAAATACCTAATTTATGTCTCCCCCTCCAGGGCTGTTCGAATCTTTAACTGGCCTGTCTGCTCTTCGTAATCGTTATCTACCAAAGCCAAGTGATGTGCTCTTGCTTCCTATTGCCACTGGCCTGCAAAGTAATGTTACATGTATTTAGCCAAACACTAGACCCAGGTTACCACATATGTCTAGCAGAAAGAGAATAGATCTTTGTGTAACATGTGATACAAGATGTTTTGAGGGTTTTTTTTGCATGTCGGAAGGAAATAACATCTTTAAATGCTCAGTTTTCTCAATAAAGTTTTTGAGGACAATATAACTATTAAGCTGTGTATTGTGTTTTCTTCCATATTAGATGTTAAAAACATTCTTGTGCTTAAGAATCAAGGAAGTGGAAGTGAAAAAAGATACAGAGGACATTAATAAACCAAAAAAGTTCATGACTTTCAAGGAAAAGAGAAAAAGTCTCTCAAGAATGCAGAGAAAGGTTTGGTTTCTTTCCTTTTTTGTTTCGATTTTAGATTAAAATCTTAGTATAGAAACAGGTAAAAATCATCGTTAAATAGTAATTATAAATATTTAAAAATCCAATATTTAGAGAATTTAATTTTCCCACTTATTATAAAGAAATACTTTATTAACCGTTTGAGTCCCAAGCAGCGCGATTGCGCTGCTGACAATACCCCCTGGGACTCAAACAGTTAAATCAGTTTAACCTGACAGTTCATTGGCAGAGAGAGTAATGGTAAAAACCACATCCTGGCCTTCAAGGTCACCTCTGAGTCATTGTGATTCACAGACGCTTTCCTTAACAGAGAGACTGTTCATGTGAAGCAGCAACAAAGCAGGGCTTGTTCATCGAATCAGGTTTTTTATTGGTTCATATTTGAAACCTTTTATTTATTTACTAGGGAACTCTGGGCACATTTTTTAAATATTTTGAGAAATGGAGCTATTAATAGTGCCCACCTTCCAGAGTCATCGTGCATTTAGTGAGATGATGGGGGCAGAGCATCCAGCGGGTGCAAGGCACTGATGAGCCTGACAGACCTTAGTTGCCGCCGCCGCCACCATTCTCGTCATTACCATTTCTCAAAACGTTTCTAAACAGTTTCTTAGTGTTTTCCAATTGCTTATAAAAACAGTAATTTCCAGGATATCCATTTTTGAGTGTGGGTAATAATATTAAAAACATGACATAAATATCAAATTATTCTGAGTGACTGCAAACCAGTGAAGGCAAGTAGTGTTTTCATTGTCTGTAGTTTGCTGTCCTAACGTAAGCGGGGTGGAAGCTGTGCCGGGAACGAAGACCCAGTAAGAAGAGCGCAGCAGCTCCTTAGCAACCTCACTGAGGGAAGGGGACTATTTCCCAGTCAGTGCCCTGCGTCTCGGGCGGCTTAGCAACCAGTTTGCTGCTCTTAGGGCTTAAAGAAGTGAAAACAAATAGATATTTTGTTGAATTTCTATACAGTATCTGGTTTGATGCATTATATATACGTGCGTTTGGGGAGTTCTGGTGATGACCGGCTTTGTTATAGATGATTTGACAATAAGAATTATTTCCGGGCTCAGCTTGTTTTTTTTTTAAACTTTAATTCAAATTCTAGAAAACTACATGGCACACCCCATGTCTCCGCCTTTCTGAATGAGCAAATGTCAATAGGCTGACTTCAGTCTTTTCCTGAGAAGGAGGCAAGCGCCGGTGTCAGACTCAGAGCCCCCGTTGGTCTCCTGTCTCGCTCCCGCACCTCTCTCCTGGGGGCCAGCACTTCATGTAGACTTCTTACCAGTTTCTTACTTTTGCTTATATTTGTGTTCCTTGGCAACCTGGTATTGTTTTTATGTGTTTCATAATATTCACATATTAACTCTCTCTGAAGCTGTTATTTTAACTCAGTGGTATACATTCTTACTTTATTTTTCAATCTATTTTCAGTGGAAGAAAGCAGAAGAGAAACTAGAGCGAGAACTTCGGGAGGCAGAAGCTGCAGAAAGCACCGAGAAAAAACTTAAATTGGTAGGCAGTTTCACATTCTCCTGTGCCAGCAATAACAGCCATTCAGTGTGAATGAATCAGAATTTTACCTATATTTTTTGTCAGATTAGTTTATGTGTATCGTGAAAAGATAAGCGTTGAAAATTGGTGTTCTATGCTTTTTAAATGGTTAAATAATTCTAACTAGGGATTTATTGTTTCCACTTACAGTTATATAATTTTGATTTATTTCTTTTTTATTTTTATTTATTTACTTATTTTTAGAGAGGAGGAAGGGAGAAAGGGAGGGAGGGAAACATCCGTGTGTGGCTGCCTCTTGCACGCCCCCCCACTGGGGACCTGGCCCACAACCCAGGCATGTGCCCTGACTGGGAATCGAACCAGCGACCCTTTGGTTCACAGGCCGATGCTCATGAGGCTTAGATATGAGATGTACAAGAAATTATAATGTGATCAGTGCTGGTTTTTATGAAATCACTGGATATGTATCTTAATTCTACTGAAGCTTCATTTTGTTAGAGCTCCTAAGATGGAATTGTTGGGAGGGATGGGAAGGGACAAAAATGGTTGGGCCTAAGTGACAGGTATGGGAGCTCACGAGAAAGGGTACTGGGGTACATACACTAAAGTCCTGCTATCTGTTTCTTCGGCCAGCACACGGAGACTTTGAATATTGTGTTTGTAACCTACTTCAGAATATTGAAGAAGGCCCAGAGGTCACCTCTCCTGCCAGCAGTTCTGGAAGGTCTTGCCAAGTAAGGGCTGTGCAGGTTAAAACCTTTTAGATTCTTTCCAAATAAGTAAGACCAATGTAACCATGAATTTTAAACAGGGTTTAGTAATGACGACGCAGTGTCCTCAGTTCTCTCTCTCTCTCTCTCTCTCTCTTTGGTCACCATCCTTTCCTTGCTTCACTTTGTTTGTATTTGGCTAGTCCCTTTTGCTGCACTGGAAGTATTTCCATGCTCTTGGGTTCATATAATTGCCAGCTCAAAGGGTATGCATTTTAAGTTTTGACAAATATTGCTAAATTGCTCCCCCCAAATATTTTACCAATAGACTGGAAACGACTTTTGAGGCCCTTTCTTGTTCCAAGTGTCAAAGGCTCTTACACTGATATTGAAGAGATATCCTTTAACTACTTCAGTGCCTAATGTTTTACAGTGTACAGAGTGCTCTGACATTTCGTAGCTCCCACAATTCCTTCTCCTTAACTCTATTTTGGGTGATCTCAGTTATTTCTAGAAATGGAGGCCCAGGCCAGTGAAGTGGCTTACCCAGGATCATAAAGGTAATGCACTGCAGAGCCTGAACTAGACGCCAGGCCAGCTCTTTTCCATTCTATTTTCAAAGCTTCCAGTGTCCACATTCTTACAAATAGCAGAATCTTCCTCCTTCCTTCTCCCTGCCCCCCGTTTTCCTAGAGGCTGGCACTGCCTGCTCTCTGGTGGCTTTGAACAGTGCTGTGCACCTGGTGAACTTGCCCCAGGGAGCTTCCTTCTCGGGGCAGCAGTGTTTTTGAAATGCTGTATGAGTTTGTTTAGTGCCTCACATATTCCTGCTGAGTACGGTGTCGGACTGTGGATTGTCAAAAAGGCCAATCTGAGTAATTGAGAAGTAACATAATCTTTATAGTCTCTATCATAGCTAGACATAGATTTAATAAGGAATATTAAAAATACAATGTTAAAGTCAAGTTTAAATTTGGCTGTTTTATTTCTGTTTTTAGATTATCTTTTAACTAAGTTTTATTTGATTTTAGGTTTGCTCACCTTATAAATGTGGAGTTTTTTGATGATTTATTGGTAGTGCTACATAACCTCATTGAGTCTGGTGTAAGTGACTATTAATGAATTACTTTTTAAGATATAAATGGTACTATTATTTATAAATATATAAATATACATATATACACACACATATATATTTATAATACATATGTATATATTTTTTAAAGAACCTAAGCTATCAAGAAAGTCTTCACTGTGTCCAGACCGCTTTCCATATTCTTTCTGGGCAAGGTAAGGGATCCCCTTCATCGAGTTGTTTGCTTTTCCTTTGGAGGCTGCAGCCCATCTAATTGCGTTTGTTGTCATTTCAAAGGTGATGTTCTGAATATTGATCCAATGAAATTCTATACACATCTTTACAAAACACTGTTCAAGTTACATGCAGGTATGTCTGTGTAGATAACGTGTCTTTAATATATATTTAAGAATATGTTGTGACTGGAATGATAGCCAATGAAAAATAAGAAATAGGAACTGGTATATAAAGTGCTGGTCTGCCGGTTCCACACATCTGTATCTGTATTTATCCTCCTGTAAGAAGGGGAAAGAACTTTTGGAATTGACTGGAGCTGCCGTACAACCCACCACATCTTTTGAGCAGTCTAGCCCTACTTCATGGGTTTGGGTGATGATTTGGGACAGGCACGACAGTTGATCTTGCGTTTTTCCGCAATTAGGTGAAGTTGCAGAATGGGAAAGTAATGAAGGGTGTATGTGCTGTTTTAGGTGCTACCAACGAAGGGGTTGAGATTGCGCTCCAGTGCCTTGATGTCATGCTAACTAAGCGCAGGAAGCAAGTTTCTCAGCAGCGAGCCCTTGCCTTCATCAAGCGCCTCTGTACCCTCGCTCTTCACGTTCTTCCAAACTCAAGCATTGGCATTTTGGCAACTAACAGAACATTAATGCACGTAAGTAGTGACACGAACAAAGAGAGCTACGCCCTGGCTGTGCAACAAAAGTGCAACAGTGGTGTTTTGTTCGGCGGGTGCTCTTCTCCCCATTCACATTGCTACTTAATTACAATAATTCACACTTGTAAGAAAATCAGGCACTAAAGGAAGTTCATGAAATTACGAAAGGACAGCATTCCACCCCCACTGACAGTCTCTGGAGGTGACTGTTTTTACCGTTTGGTGAGTCTCCTTCCTGCTGACTTTTTAAAATTCATATAAACGTGTATACACAGGCACATGCAAAGAGCACAGCTTTTATTTTTTAATGGAAAGGGGGTTGTGGAGATTATGATGTACATATTGTTCTACAATATTTTTTAACACAATGGTGATGAACACGTTTTATAGGTTCTTTCTGGTGTTACAAATAACGCTATAGTAATTATCCTTATGTGTACCTAATGTAATTATTTCTGTAGGAAAGATTCCTAAAAGTGGGATTGCTGGGTGAAAAGAATATTCTATTTTCTCTTGCAAGATAAATTCTTCTCAGAGCAAGCCAAGAAAGTAATCTTTTGCAGTTTTTGTTCTCTTATGGTATACACTTAAATTTACAAAATTAAAACTAGGTATGAAGTTTTTATGCATACAGCTCTTATATAACCATAAAATCAAATGAAATTTAAGTATAAATAAAAGTACAGAACCCAATAACCTTCTTTAAACTAGGAATATTAATTTAATTAATCCTTTTTATGTGACATTTCTGCAGACTTTCCCCAAAACTGATCTGTTGCTTGACAATGAGTCTCAGGGCAGTGGGGTTTTCCTTCCCGAGCTGGACGAACCTGAGTACTGCAACGCTCAGAACACTGCCCTCTGGGAGCTGCACGCGCTGCGGGTACGAGTGCCCCTCCCTCTCGTTTGTGGCGGTTTGTTCAGCTTTTCCCCAAGCAGTTGCTATTGCCAGAATACATAATGTACCTTGTTCTGGGACTGCCTCTCCTAGAATTCATGTTTTAATAGTCTATGTTTCACTTCGCTTTTCCTCCTCTTCAAGATGTCGAGGTACATTTTCTAGGGAAGCTGAGAGTGACAGTTTTGTGGGGTAAGATTTATTGAAATCTTTCCCTTCCCAGGCACGTTTGTATTGGCTCCTACCCAAGGAGACTGTGGTAGGCCCGCAAGTTTTGACAGGGTCTCACCTGTGCCATGATCCTACCGTGTGGACAGCGTTAGAGTGAGACCCAGCAAAAGTATGGTCAGGAAGCCTGTTGCCAACTTGACTTTGTCATCTGAAATAGAAGTTGCCTTTTGGTTTTCCTGTTCCACTGCAAAGGCGAGACTACGCTCTGCCCCTGGAAACTTGTTCATCAGACAGATTCGTGTTATAATCCTGTGAGCAAAGACAGTCTTTTCCTGTAGTTATGTGGTTTTTATGAATTACATAGACATCTATAGTTCTTTAAAAAAATTAGTGTTTATTAAATAAAATCTTCGCGGTAGCTAGTGTTTTATAAAATACTGACCTGTGCAAAATGTGGTTGTCCTGCTTCTCCCCCAGCGGCACTTCCACCCCATCGTGCAGAGGTTTGCGGCTCACCTCATCGCTGGGGCCCCCCTGGAAGGCTCTGAAGCGCTCAAACCAGAGTTGAGCCGAAGGTGGTATTTACGTCGCCTTATTATAAAACTGGGAATTTCAGTTGATAGGTCTTGACTGTGAGAAGTCTGTTTTAAAATGTAATGGGTTTTGAAATGTAAAGTGCTAGTTGGTTATCTGCATCTGGTCTCAGTCCATATTCCTGAATTGTTCCAAAGAGAAAGCATGCTGACTGTGATTTTAGTAGTTTGTTTTGGGAAAGCACAACTTTTTTTTGGTCGTAAACATTTTTACACATACAGATACGTAGAAAGAATAGTGAATCCTCATATGCTCATGACTCAGGTTCAACAATGAATAAGACAGTTCCATATGCGCATATGTGAAGGTCCATGAGTCTCACTACAGTGAGATCTCCCCTTTTTTTTCTTGGATGGTCCTGCAAGGGCCAGAAAGGGAGAAACGAGGAGAGGAAAGAAGTGCTTTGCGGCACTGCCGTCCAGAGGGGCAGCGGTTTCTCTCCTTGGCCTCCTGACCTGCAGGGAGCACGGATGGCTCCCCCAGCGTTCATCTCACACTCTTCCAGATGGGAAAAAGGGTCCTAAGGAAGTTTCTTTCCCCCACCTTTTTAAAAAAAATTAAATGCATTTTTTAAAAACTGTTTTATTTATTGATTTTAGAGAGAGAGGAAAGGGTGTCGGGGGAAATACCAGTTTGTTGTTCCACTCATTCATTCGTTCATCAGCAGATGTGTGTGCCTTGACCAGGGATCGAATCCACAGCCTTGACGTATCTGGGCGGTACTCTAACCGACTGGACCACCCAGCCAGGCCTCCCCACCTTTTTATTCTGAAACATTTTTAAAGCACAGGAAAGTTGGAAAAAAGTAATTACCTACTCCCCCCAAATCGGCCTTTGGAGTGTCAGCCCACCCCAAACCATTAAGGATTCACTGACGTGTGCTGTTTGGAATCCATGGAGGGTAGCTCCACGCTTCTCTCCTCTGGCTCCCACGACCGAGTTAAACGTAGTTGCATATTGTTTACGTAACTGGTTGGTTGAGTTGGGATTTGATCATGTGGAACTTGAACTCTCCTCCTCAGCCTTCTCTGTTCAGGCCTGTGTTTCTGAATGTGCACCAGACCTCTGTGAGGTGGAGTTACTTGGATAAGTTGTCAGTACATGGGGATTTAGGATTTATTTTATGGACGTTGACTTGGCAGGTTTATATCTTAACATATGGGTTTAGAATACTGAGTCCTTCTCCGGGTACAATGAAGTATTGTCAAGTTACTGTCTTTTTGTGACTCTAGATTTCTGTTGTGACTGTAGGTCCGCTGTAGAGCTTTTTGAGGCTTACAGCATGGCAGCAATGACATTCAACCCCCCTGTTGAAACTGCAAGCCCCAAAAAGAAGGTACGTCATACCTTTTCATTCTTTCTTTTAAAGATGAAATTAAAATTACATTAATAAATTTTTTAATAACGGATTCCAGTTTGCCTGATTGTTTCGTAGGCAGATTTTTTTCATGTTCAGGAGTGGTGGCAAGATGGCTCTCTGGGGTTGGAACTCCGTAGGTGGGGGCAGCTGAGACAGTGCCATTCGGTGCGGGGCACGTTCGAGACCTCGCCCAGCAATGTGTGTCTCACACGTTGGTTTGCTGTTAGTTGTTGCCGGTTCCGCTTGCTCACAGCCTGGCTTTTGTTGGTAGCATAAGAAATTTCAACTCACACTTTTAATATTTTTTCAGGATAAAATTTTGCAAGGGGATTCATTTTTGAATGAAGATTTAAATCAACTAACCAAAAGACTTTGCAATGAAGTTGCTACTCATCTGCCTCTGGATTTCGCCAAATATTTGAAGTCGTCACTGCGGTAGTAGAAGGAGGGAGAGACAGTGGATGTTCCTGTACGTTAGTGGATTTGTGCAGATGCATAATGATAATGGTTCACTTAGGACCTTCTCTTTTTGTACAAGGGACACGTCCTGAGAAAACTAACAGAGGAGGAATTACCCTTTGCATGGCACAGGATTCTCCCCTAATTCTGGAAATGTCCTTTTGTTCAGAAAGGAGAATCAAAAGCCTTTTCCGCCCATTATATTTGTAAACTTCTTTCTTAATGTGTTGCCTTTTTAAATTTAATAGCATTTTAACTGATTTGGCCTCTGAAAAACAGAATGAGTGTTCATTATGGCTACCTTCAAAGAAAGGTGGTCTGCGATTCCAGTCTCTTCGAAGTTCTTTGCATTTGCCGACATGCTCTGGAGGGCGATGAGGGAAGAGCTGCTGCAGGGCGGAAGAAACCCGCCCCAGCTCTCACGGTTCTGTCTTCAGGACAGAGGGTGCCCTGTGAAGGGCTTTTTTCCCTGCACAGGTAAAATGCCTTATTCTTGTAATTATAAAGCAATATTTGATGTAACATCTGTTGCCATATTCTAAAAATGGCCTATGAAGTAAGTATTTTAATGACCAGGTTATAAAAATTTCTCCTGTGAATAGTTGAATAAAACAGCTGCTTTTTCCTGCTTCCTGTTCTTGTAATGTGAGAATTAAAAAGAAAAATGCACAACAATCCAACCGAATAGCCCTGTTCTTGGTTCAGAGCTAGAGAAGCCAGTGATTTTGGTCTAGTGGAGCTTAAAGCTCTTTTTTTTTGTCTTGAAGTAAAAGAAAATAGAAAGTTCCTTTATTATTCTAGCAGAGTGGGAATGTCAGCTTTAACAGTGCATGTGATCTCTTCAGCAGATTCTTACATGTGATTTTAAAAAGTGTTTCTAAGACCAGTACTTTTAGGCTTGATTTTTTAATGATAAATGTATGCCTCAACATAAATATTTGCTCTTAACCCACCTTTTAGATATAAAACAAAGGTCAGGAATGATATAAATGGTTGGGATGACCAAAGGGTCTTCCTTATCAGAGCATAAGTCACCAGTACATGCCACAAGTCATTTATTTTCCAAACATATACAGATACATCTATATTTCGCTTTGGCAGTAGAAACTAGTTTAGAAGAAAAATAAATTTTAAAATAGAAATCCATCAACCAGTTCACACTTGCATTATGCTTTTAACCTTCTTGTTACATATGTAGAGAATCACAGTGGGACCATAAAGTTTTATGTGTAGTTTTTGAACATCCTCTATGAATTTGAGCATTAACTTATATAGCCTCGTATTCAAGAGTTTCATTTTCAGAACTGAGTGATGGTAGTCATTGGTAATAACATAGACACACACACACACACACACACACACACTCACACACACTCACCCCCCCCCCTGAGGCCACACTAAGCTACAGCCCTATTTTTCCTTAACTAGACAAATACTGAGCACCTACTATGTGCTTAGCACTGTGCTAGGCACTTAAAAGTGAAGTGGGGTAATGATGGGGAGTAAGACACAGCCTCAGTCTTCCATGGTCTTGAAAGCCGAGTCAAGTCATTCGCACACACTGAAAAAAATACATTACCTAGTCACTGTCAGAGTGAGTTGTTTGGAGACCTGTGTCATTGGAAATAGAGGGGGTTTCAGAGGCCTGCCCGATGGCAGCCTTGAGCATAGTATGGTTTGGATCTGTGACAAATGTGAATAGTTTGATATCACGGAGATTCAGCAAGTATTTGAAAAACATCCATTGCAGGTAATCCCGTGCCAGAGCACTTAGCCGCCGGTTGAGGACTGCTCTGAGGAAGCTGATACACGGGGACGGCAGAGAATGCACGCGTTGTTAGCGAGCACTGTAGCATGAAATGTTGACCCAAGTGCGGGCTGCGTGTGAGAGGCAGTCTCCCTTCTCTGATAACTTTGGGAAGGGCCGGGTGTGACAAGCAGCTGAAAGGAGCCTGAGGCAGCCATCTAGAGAGCACTCGCCTCCAGGCTGCCTGTCACTCCAGCAAGTGTGAGATCAGACAGCTGCCAGGAAAACCTGTCCTCTTCTCTGGGTGTGGGAGCCGAGCTGTGGGGCTTTGTTTTAGAGTTACTTCCAGTTTACCAGACCAATACGCAAGCTCTGATCACTTTTCAGAATTAAACAAGGCCTGTGGGAGTCTGGGCAGAGGAGGGGAGGTTAACGGAGACACTGGAGGAGGGAACAGCACGGGGACGATGGCCATGTAGGAGGCCCACTTTCATTAGTGAGCCACCAGGGCCTTCGGAGCTGTGGCGACGGGAGACCTTTGTACGAGAGCAAATTCGATTAAAGACAAGGCATGTGTAACTCACTTTTGTTAAGTCTAGGCCTCATATTTATCCCCAAAAGGAGAAACTACAAGTAACTTTTACTAAGGATGACATGATAAGGTGTTCCCCAAGGGGATGATACTTCCTGCCCAAATAGCGTTACTTCCTACAGATCTGTCCAAACTTACTCCCAATTCCTTACCACCCTTGTGTAATTTTCCATTTTGCAAAACAGCCAATTTCAGATGAACAGGTGACTGAGGGAGTTAATCTGTTTCTTCCAGCATCGCAGAGCACGGTGGATTTCTCCTTGAACCCTCTCTCGCCAGCTATGGATCTTCTTAACAGTCGGCTTCGCCTAACAGTGACTGCATTCATGCTCTTCTCCTTTTGTTTTCAGTGAAGCCACTTAAAATATTTCTCCCTCAAATCTTGTAATAAACCTGGGTTGCATATTTAGATTCTTTTCCATATCAACTTTCCTGGTAAAAGTCTGCTCCCCAGATTTTTAGTAGTCTGAAAATTATGAGGTGGTAGTGGTTATGGTCTGGGTGGCTATCACAGACGCATTCTAAACAACAGGGTAATTTCACTTGGTATACTAACACAGCTGTATAATTCAGATAAGCCATAAATAAAAATCTCATGTTTTTGGCAAATACCAGGTTTCTTTCTGCTGGTTAGTTGTAATAATAGAGTAGAACTTTTACATTTTTGAGCAATGTATTCTTCCTAAAATCCCAGTGACTCAAATTCAATAGAGTACGGACTTTCCCCTCCAACTGGAATGAATGACCAAGTGGAGTTGCAACACAGGCCGTATACTCACTTGGTAAAACCTAGTCTCACTTCAGTCTCAAGGTGTATTTTAGATTTTGTGCTGCAGCCAAATCAACTATGTAAAAAGGCTGTGGGGTGGGGTGACTCTTTAAAGAGTCAAGGCCAAATGATAAACCTAGGGAGACCAGTTTTGCTTTTCCTTCTATTACTCTGCAGTTTTTATTCAGCATAGCCAGTTAGGCCAGGAACTCAGTTTTCATTTCATGGTAAGCCAAACCAGAGAGGGGAAATGCCTATTAGTTTATAGAAGCTTGATAAAGTACTTCTGGAATATATTTTTAAAACATGGATGGCATTGTGCCTTTGTTATAGACTGATTATTTGGTATAAAAAGAAACCTGTAGCTCTGTACAAACATCAAACTGGAATAGCCTGAATTCTGCTGAGAAGCAAAAGGGAGGTTCTTCCAGCACGATGGCTTTGGGTCAGTCAGAACGTGCGTGGAAGCTGTGTGGCCTATTTTTAACACCTGTTTCTAGAATATGTGAAGGACTTGGGATTGCTTTATTCTTTTTTATAATAGGTAAAAATAAAAACCCCACAACTTCTCAAAACAGAGTTTAGGATTTTTAGTGTGTTTTATAATTTGAAGAAGAAATGTCTATTGTAGTATCAATAGATAAAAGGTGAAAGTAAAATCTGAATTTTACTTTAGAGGGACACACATTTCATTCTAAAAGTCTTAGTTTGCTTCATACCCAGAATAAGAAAAATCCTTTACACGTATGTGATATTTTTACCCAGTGAGGTAAAAATAATTTATCATAAGTAGCAAGTATGACTTGGGTCAATAGCTCTTAAGTTAATCAGAAATGAAAATGAAGCTTTTACACATGAAATTCTGGTCCACTTCAGATATTCAGAGCATACATTTTCTTTTTAGATTTGTCTTCAAATAGTGAGAATCACTAATGCTTCTAATCCACAAGTGATATCAAGAAAGCTATGTATAATAAATATATAAGTACAGTGTCAGTACAAACCTTGCAAAATAAATAAATTTAAACACCCAACTCAATCTACTTTTGCTTTTAAAAAATGGTTAAGTTTCTTGTTAAGACATCACAACTCATAGATATTAAATTACACATCATTCTAAATCAATTTTGTGAAAACCAATAGTGGGATAATCTGTGAATATATAGGCAATAAACTTCAAGGAAAAAAAAACCCAACATTCTATATGTAAAAAGAAATCCTAGAGAAGAGTACATTATGGTACACAATATGGAAACTAAACTGAATTCCTCTTTAATGAATCCTGTAGGACGTACTTACATTTGTGGTGCCCCAAAGCTTCCAATTCTCAGTCAAAAAGTGTATGACTAAACCAGCTTGCTCCCAGCTTTCTAAGTTAGGTCAGCAAACTGTGGCCCAGGGGCCAGATCCAGCCTGCCACCTGTTTTTGTATGGCTCTTGAACTAAGAATAATTTTTGCATTTTTATGTGATTGTGAAAAAGGAACATCTGTGACATGAAAATTATATGAAATTCCAATTTCAGCGTCTGGACAGTGTTACTGGAAGCCAGCCATGCTCTTGCACGAATGTGTTGTCTGTGGCTGACTCTGCACTGTGACCGCTGAGCTAAGCAGTTGCAACAGAGACCAGATGGCCCATAAAGCTTAAAAATATTTACTATCTGGCCCTTTACAGACAAAGTTTGCTGACGCCTTTTTCTAGGTTGATTTTTGCAAGCTTAATATATATAATGGTTCATCTGGAAAAAGACCAGCCATTGTTAATATAACAAGAACGGTTTGCACAACATCCATGTAACCTGGCAGCCAAGGAGAGTGGACTGGAATGTGCATGTGTGAACAATGACGACTTCACTGTACTGTCAGTGGGGGTGGTACACGCCATTGAGTAAGCACGTGTGCTCTGGCCATCGCATTAAACATGACTGAGAAGAGCAATGGATCTGCATCAAATTTTGCATTAAGCCTGAACATTCCTCTGCAGAAACTATTCAGATGATTCAGAAGTCCACTGCTGTGGACAGCTGGTGATTGGCAGCTTCATCACAACAACACATCCACTCATGCATCAGGTCTTGTGCAGAGATTTTTGGCGAAACATCAAACCACCCAGGGGACTCAGCCCCCCACAGCCCAGATTTGGCGCCCTGCGACTTCTGGCTTTTCCCAAAACTAAAGTCACCTTTGAAAGGGAAGAGATTTCAGAGCATTGATGAGATTCAGGAAAATACGATGGGGCAGCTGATGGTGCCTGGGAGAACTGTGCAAGGTCCCTACTTTGAAGGGGACTGAGGCGTCATTGTCCTATGTACAATGTTTCTTGTGTCTTGTATCTTTTTTGATAAATGTCTCTTTTTCATATTATATGGCCGGATACTGTCTGGACAGATAATTATATATTTACTTTAACAACTGTTGACATTTGTAAGATGGAATCTCCTGGGCTCCTTTGCTTGATTCATCAGGCAGACGGTAGCTAGTTAGCCCTGTGCCATTTTGCTTGTCCCCAGTGTGGATCTCACATCATGTGTGAAGAAAGCTTCAGTCCAGAAATCATCAATTTCCTGTTTAAGTTGAATGAAAAGAAGGAAATTATATTTGTTTCCATCATGTTCATTCTTGACTTTTTTAACTTCTTGACAAAAGATCTTCACCTGTAAAGTTGTATCCATAGGCTTGTTAGTATATTTAATTTTTTAATTTTTATTTATTGATGTGTCTGTGTGAGTGTGTGTGTATGAGTGAGAGAGAGATATCTATTGTTCCACTTATGCATTCATTGGTCAATTCTTGTGTGTGCCCTGACTGGGGATCAAACCCACAACCTTGGCTTATCAGGATGATGCTCTAACCAGATGAGCTACCTGGCCATGGCTTTGTTAGTATATTTTAAATGAAGGAGCAGAAACATTTACAGTAGCAATTGTGTAGTGTTCAACCAACTGGAACCCACAGAGCTCTGGCTTGGTTTGGCAGAGGGACTATGTCCTATATAGTCTCAGTGTTACAACATGATGTTCCTAGGAGGTGGAACATTAGGCTATTTCTGTCCTGGGACACAGTATACTTTAGAAAAATTTTTCTTTTAAAAATCAGTAAAACTGTTCAACTTTTTTTTTAAAGGTGGACTTTTTTCAACTATTACTTCAGATAAGAGTAAGGTAAATAATTACTTGTTTAGAAATTCTTAAGGGTATTACAAAGGGGTAACTCTTAACACTTTAGAGGTGGAAATTTTAGAATAAACAACATGAAATATGTCATCAGATAGCAGTAAAAATAATGTTTGTTTTCTTGTGAGTACACAGAGAAAGGCTCTTCCTTTTTCACAAGTGCTCTTCCTTGGAAACACGATGGGTAAAGGAGTTTATAACATGGATATACATTCCCATAAATGCACCAAAGGCAATTTTAAAAGAGAAGCTTCCCCAAGTTCAAGCAAAGCTGAAGTCAACTGAATGATTCCGAGTGTCTTTGCTACAGAAAAATTGAGTCCAAAGACATTTATCTAGATCACCACCCTCGCCACTCTCCTGAACTATAAGCAATTAGTAATGCTCATGATAGCAGGCATATTATTGTTAAGTCAAATTTCCAGTGGAGTTGTGTTCTTACGCAGTTAAGTAATTTTGCAGCACATGAGGGCTCCCTATGTGCAGAGTGTAATTTCGCTGTATCGTTACAGAGGTTATAATGAGATGTGTGTATAGCACCACACCTATGATTTATTTGAGGCTAAGTTCTGGACGTGGGAGGCAGTATTTCAAGTTTTCATCACTGTCCTTTTGGCCTGCTCACAGACCTTCTACCACGGTGAGTCATTTTCTAAATGCTGGAGAGGCTCAACGTTGGTGCTTTGTCTGATAGCTCACTGGGCTTTTGGAGAAGGCTTGGTTGGAGTGTCTTAGAGACACTGAGGGAGAAAAGGGAGTGAGTCTGGAGCTTTTCAAAACTGGGATGCCAGCTGTTATCTCAACAGAAAATGGGTGCTGGACCTTCTCAGAACACGCACAGCCGGGGCTTCACTGTGCTGCGCATGTTCCCCGTTCTCGGATCCTGTCTGGTGTGATGGCTGCCATAGTTCCGACATCTCTCTCTGACGAGTCTTTGCATATAGAAGCTAAACAGCCCTGACTCCCTGGACAAGCTGTGTGTGCAGATGTCCTGGGGGAAGTGGTTTCCTGTATTTGGGCTCATCTGTTTTTAATTTTTTTTAGATTTTATTTATTATTTTTAGAGAGCAGGTAAGAGAGGGACAAAGAGTGGTAGAGAAACATCGATATGCGAGAGAAACATTGATCGGTTGCCTCTCATACATGTCCTGACTGGGACCCGATCTGCAACCCAGGCACATGCTGGGAATCAAACTGGTGGCATTTTGCTTTGTGGGACGATGCCCAGCCAACTGAGCCACTCCAGTCATGGCTGGTCTGTTGTTTTGAAAGAGCTCTGTTAGTGTGATGTTGGGCACCAATTATTTTAGGAGTTGACCCTTAAATGTAGAAATAGGGGCTCTTTGTATCGAGCTTTCTTTTGGGCTGTTACAAATCAAAGTTGGCTCTGTCAAGAGGTATCAATGACTTCTTTCACTGTGAGCTTTTACAATTTAATATAAGAAAATCCTGACTCTAATAAAGACAGACGATGAAACCCTGTAGTTATTATAAGCAGTGATGCCTTCATTGTGGTCTCTCATGAATTTTATTTGTTTCTTTTTGTTGCTTGTGAATTTTAAATCTTAGAACTGCAACACCATAGCTGGAAAGTGGGCTTTAATGACCCCTGGGGTTCAGTAGGAAACGAGGTGAAAAGAAGAAATCTGTGTTTGGTTTCCTCGTGTGGTTCTTTAGAAAAAAATTCAGGTTCCACATAAGTCATCTGTGTTAAGACAGGACGACATTTACTCTGTATGCGGACACCGAGTGGTGGGCTGGCAACCCAAGGCCTAACTTACTGCAGGCTGAAGATGGAGGCTGTTACGGTACTTTGCCTTGTTCTTAATCATCACATCCCAATTGCCAAAGTTTTATTTTTTTAAATGAAGCAGAAGAAGTTGAGGTTGTTGAGGCCAAATCAAATCTAAATTAGAATAACAAAGCTAGAAACCCACAGGAATGAAAGCTGAATGATTCACAGCAGCCCCTCGAGAGTGTTTGTTAACAGTAACGGAGGCCTGTGCCTGACAGAATGAGGCTGATGTAGTTGGGGGAGCATGGCAGTCCTCTTGGGCCCTTTGTTGAGTAATTTACAAAATAAGGAGGTCTAAAAGGACAACTTCTGAAGGTACATAGATCTTCAGAGCCCTTGTCCTGTTTGGGTATCATTCCTACCTCCCTGAGGGGACACCCCATTTGGAAAAGATAAGATACTGTACAGATCATGCCTTCCAGAGTCGTGTAAGTGGACCCCATTTCAGATGGTGCAACGACTGTTTACCTGGTTAATATGCTCCCCGTGGTCACTGTCGATAGTCTGTCACATCACTGGAGGACAAGCTGCCTACGGGTTTCTCCTCCTTGTTTTGGACACTTTCTGAGGTCAAGACCTGAGAAGGTGATGTGAGTCCTCGGGGCTGTTTAGTCGACTTGGTGAGCTTCTTGAGTTCACTTGCAAAGGAAATGCCTTTCCTTTTGTCTTCTCGGGATGCCTGTGGGAAAAAGAACTCTCTGTTGGTATTAGGTTAAAGCCAGTGTCCTCATGGCACTAATATCAGAAAGAGCCCTTCCCCCTTCCCTGTCTAGTAAGTGGAGCTTTGGAAAGGACCGAGGAACTCCCCTCCCTGGACGGCTTTCCCACAGAAGCGAATGCATTTCTTTTCCCACAGTGAAAACGGAGGCAAACAATTTTCTCTCCCCCAAGACTTTCTCCTAGATTTCACTGTCTCCTAAATTTGAATACAGTGTAGTTATGAACATCAAATAATTGGTGAAGAGAGCAAATAACCTTGAACTTTACCTGCACCTGCTCCTTTAGCTTAAGGATGAATTTCCCTGCACCTTTCCACTTGCTTTGGGCTTGAAACACACACTCCTGATCCAGAAGGACCCGCTGGGAGGGCTTGGGGGTGGAAGACTTCCTGTTGGCTGTGTCTTTCACCACCTCTTCCAAAAGTACGTAGTCACTCGGGTTGGGGTTGCTCAGGATGCTATAGGAGTACTTGGCTTTGCATAAGGTCTGAAAGGTAAGTTATGACCAACTGAATAAAGACACTGTCTCCAACACCTGCATTCATTGTAAATGAAACTTTAAGGTGGAAAATGGTCACAGACTTTCGGAGATGATGGGGATCTTTCAGATCATATCATCCCACTCCTCACTTTACATTTGTGTAGCTTATAACATATTTTCCCACATTACCTGGTTTAGCTTCACAACACTCCATGATTCAGTTATGATCATCCCCACTTTCAGACTGGGAACGTGAGCAGATTCCAGAGGATGCACAGTAAAGAAGTAATAGAACAAAGACGTGAGCCGGACTGGCTGCATGCACCAAAGCTAAAGACTCACCACAGAGTCCTGGGTGTTAAGACATTTTAGAATTTAGTTGGCCTCACTTCTCATTTTGTACAAGATTGTCTTTCATTTATGCATGTGTTCACTCCTCAAACGTTTAGTGAGGGCCTACTATAAATAGGCCCCAGATACTTGGAGGACACAAAAGTCAGCAAAAGAAAAAAGAAACAAAGTTCAAAATCTATACTAACAAAATTATCCTGAAATAATAGCAAATACCACTTAAATAGCACTTACCATGTGCTAGGAATTGTGCGATTTACATATATTACTGACTCAATCTTCACAAAGACCCCTGTGAGCAGAGAACTATTATCCTGGCTCCGTGTATCTAAGTGGTGCCTCACCACAAGGTAGTATGTTGGAGCCAAATGGAGGACTGTGAAATCAGACATGGTGCGGGTGTTTACACAACAGAAATTGTCAAATGCTACAAATCAGAGGTTTTTTTTAAAGCATACCACTGTAACTAAGGCATAGATGGCTACATAACTTGCCCAAGATCTCAGAGTTAGTAAAAAGCAGACCTGAGATTTGAACCTTGAGCCTGCTGACTGAGAGTCTATGCCCTTAACCATTATGCTATTCCCATTCCTCCAGGGTATTTCATGAATGCAAAACATGACAAGGCTTTGAAGGAAGGAAATAAAGTTCTCTGAAACCACGTACACAGAGAAGCATGACCTAGACATGGAAGAGGGTCGGGTAGACCTCCTGGTTGTTCTCTGGGGATGGTCATTAGGGTTTTTTTTTTTTAAGATTTTATTTACTTATTTTTAGAGATGGGGAAGGGAGGGAGAAAGATGGAGAGAAACACCCATGTGTGGTTGCCTCTCACATGCGCCCCTTCTGGGCACCTGGCCCAAAACCCAGGCATATGCCGACTGGGAATCCAACCGGTGACCCTTTGGCAGGCACTCGATCCACTGAGCCACACTGGTCAGGGCGGGTCACTAGGTTCTGACTTAGGCATTTCTGGGACAATGAAATTATTACTTTGCAGAGCCACCTCCTAAACCCATTGTTGCCAGTGCTTCACAGCAGACACTAGGAAAGTGTCTGTTGAAGGAGGAATTTTTGTCCCCCTCTCCCTTTTTACGTCCCCACTGGTCTAGGCGCTTCATTAACACAACAGGCCGATGTCGATTTGTCCCAACAATTTACAGAGAGGACAGGACTGAGGAGAGGATGCGAGGGGCGTTCACCTGCTGAATGACATCCTGTGCTGTGCTGACGCGGGGTGCTTTGATGACGGTTCGAGGTTGCTCTGGGGAAACGTCGTGCACTTGGACAAAGAAACTCTCCTCCTCCGAGGTCAAGATCACCTCTTTGTCATCTTGAACAATGCTTTTCTCTTCTAGGTTCTATGTTAAAGAAGAAGAAAAGAATGTAGGCGGTGAGATGATGTAGAATAAAGAAGGAGAAATCTAACAAAAATTTGAGATGTATCTTGGTAATGTGGAAATAACCTCTTAGCTTTATCGTTTATACGCTATTTAATATTTTGTAAATTATTCTAAAAGGACATACACGTCTTAGAGAAAGAAGTACTGTGTTTCTGCTGATCTGGGCAGACTGATAAGGTCTGGCCCAGAACAGCTAGAGGGTCTGCTCCTACTAGCTGTGGATTTTGAGTCCAAATCAACTGTAGATAAATTCGTAAAAAAACAATGCACCATTTTGTCAATTACCAAAACAAGAGAAAGCCCACCCATTCCCACATAGACCTTGAGCATTTAAGAAATGCTAGATGTCTAAAACGTGAAATGTGAATCTGACATTCAGCCAGACTAAGGGAACAAAACCCACAGTGACAAAGGCGGAAACAATGGCTGGAGGTAAGTCACATTGAAATGAACATTGACACTTTGCAAAGTATATGACTATTTAACAACTATGCTGCACACGTGAAAAATAATACTGAATATAAACCATAATTAAAAATAAAACATTAAGATATCTCTTAAAAAGAAATGAATACGAACAAAATATTCGATAATTATGAGACATGGTCATTAGGTTGATGGATTCTTGGTGAACTGTCTTCCAGTGAATTTTACATGTAAAATTATGTGTATTACCCATGTAGTTAGATATATCTATAGACATATATACCTTATTAAAATTTTTAAGCAGTACAGAAATACATCTATAAAAAGGCAAACTTTTCCCACTCTGACCCTTTTCCTTCTCTCTAACCCACCTCATCCACAAAACAAAACAAAAAAAGATTTGTTAGGTTATACATCCTTCTAAACATCTTCTATGGGTATACAAATATATTTTTGTACATATGAATAGATACAATGAAACCCTTGAATTATGTGAATTTAGCTATAATGTGATTGTTAAATGGTCCCTGTTCTTTGTCAGCCCCATTCTCAGATGAGGGTGGTTTACAGTTATCTTCTGCAGGGGGAGGCAGGAAGGGGAAGGAGAGGCAAGGCAAGTAAACAGGAGGCAACCCATCTCAGGCATGAGGGTTTGACAGGGAGGTTGTCCGGCCCCCCGCATCCCCTTGCCTCATCTCCTCTGGTCAGGCCACTGAAATGGTGCCAACTAGCCAGAACCCAAGAATCATTGTCACTATCCTGGAAGTTAAAATCAGCCACAGGACCCAGAGTGGTCCTCATTAATACTCATTAAAATCAAATGGGTAACTGCCACCAGGTGGCGCCAAACTGCAGCCAGGGCCAGAGAGGACTGGCCAACTACCCACACAGACTCACCCCTATCATTTCATTGATCTTGTAGTCCTGGTCCCTACAATTTCCATGACTGAAGCCTTTAGACCCCATTCATTCTACTATGAGCTTGGGCAGCAGTTATGGTTACTACGTAAAATTAGGTTGTATCCTACTACATACACTGTTCTACAATTTGTTTTTTCTCTCTACTTCAAAGACTAGGATCATCATTTCTTGTCAGTTCCTAGAGATTTTGCTGCATTATTTCATGGCATCGATCACAATATATTTAATCAATCAGAGAGTGGGGTTAAGTGGTAATTCACACGACATAATTTATAATCTCAGGGCCCTGAAAACCAGGAAGCAAGCATGCAAGCAGGCAAGAAAACAAAAAGGTTCTAACTGCCATATAAAATATCCTGACAACCATGCACATTTATTTTTAAAAAAGCTCCTTGGAGCCTCACTCAGAGCTTATTTATTTTTCAGGAGTTTTCAGCTGCACTAGAAGCCACAAGAAACGACCATAGCAACAGCCCTCACTGCAGGACCCTTTACAGTTTACTGAGCGTTTTTCTGCATATCGTCTACATGTCGATCATGTGTCTCATGATGACCTTTTCTTTTTTTTTTTTAAAGATTTTATTACTTTATTGTTGTTCAATTACACATGATGATCTTTTCGAGACAAACGGGGTAGCAGTTTCTAGCACAGATTTTACATATCAGGGCACAGAGGTGTGCAGAAGTCAGGTGAGCCGCCCAGGGTCATCTAATACGTGGCAGAGCCAGGTTAGTCTGGTTTCAAATCCAGCAGGTGTCAGAGGAGGGCATACTGGCCACAGGAAGATGTGCTACCTGACAGCTTGACAGCCCAGGAGACGAGAAAATTATGAAAGACATGCAGGAGAGACCAGAGGTCACGGAGAGCAGTCTGGGGACTTTGAATATATGGGCAAACTGCTTATGTATCTTACTAGTTCCAAAGAGCAAAATAAATGAAAATACTTATAGCTGTAATCTAGCAACTTTGCCAGTGTCTGCTTGTATTCAATAATTGCTGAATTCATTCATTCAATCAGGAAATATGCAATGTGTGTCATTGTACACCAGGTCAACCTAGATACATTAAATATGATTTGTTAATTTTTAAAATACATTTCAGTCATTTCAAAAATCGCATCCCAACAAGAGTATATAAAAGAGAGCTTGTTGTAGTCTCATCAGAAAATGTTTTTTAGACTTCTGATTTATCCCCTTTTTCTTCAAAATGCTTCTGTTCCACCAGCCCTTATTAAACATTTAATCGTGAGGTCTCTACTGCCCGTTGTCATGTACACTTTAAATTGCGTATGGGCAGCCCTAACCTCCCAGCCCTTCCAACCACATGATGAAGGCCCACTCGACACTCAGCAGCCTGCCATGTTTCCTGCAGCTCGCTGCCTCCCACAGTGCTGGGCACGGGGACCCATGAGGACGGACAACTCCAGCCCGGGCAGCACAGGATGGTGGAAATAACACTGACCTGGAAGCCGTAAGACTCGAGTTCTCTCTATTATTCACCCATCATAATTTAACCTCCTGAACCTCTGTTTCCTTATGATTCCATGAGGTCATTCAAAACAGTGGGTGTTTGAGAGCTTTGAACTCTGTGAATCATTATGCAAATATATGATTTAAAGAATCCACTGAAATCATCACCTATAGTATACTTTTTTACATATGGTAAAGACAATTAGAAATAGGAATAAAACTGAGAAATTAAAGAGGGCTTTAAAAGTCCAGCTAAGCTCTCTGTTTTCTCATAAAGCTATTATTATTAGAACTGTTTTTTTTCTCTGGCTTAGCAATTTGTATGCCTGATAGGGAGAGGAAGCTGGGGAGACAATTACACTTCTTTGCTTAAATGAAGTGCCCTTTTATGGTCTAAGGCAAGGTTATAAGGGGAGGCAGTGGCTCGGGTTCCCAGAGGAGAGGCTGCAGGCCGTGTTCACAGTTATGTATCGAGGGAAAAACTGACACAGGATGCTGGCAATGGGCTCCTTTTCTTCTCCACTGTGTCCTAGCAAGCATGGACCACCAGTGGGCGCTGTATCAGTCAAGCTGTAGTACATCCCCAACAGGAGTGGATCCTGTGCCCAGAACAGGGCCTGGCACCTAACAGGTGCTCAATAAATGTTTATTTAATCGAACTGTTGAATGGACTCTACTGCTTCATTGTTGACATTTCGTTTGGCATGATTGTCTCTGTGTGGAGCAATGACCTTATTTTAAATTCACTATCATTTAAAGAAAATGGCAGTAAGTTAGTGGGCTCCTATCAATTTCTTCAGGAAAAAAAGGGCTCCATCAACAAACCCCAACAGAAGCCAACCAATTTGGAGTTGACATTGTACTGTTTCCTTCGTGGGAATTATCACGGGAATATCAGTGAACATAATGTATTTAGTACAAATTCTGACCAGGGCTGAGAGGTTATTCTTACTTTGTGTGAAGTTATAGAATATTAAAAAAAAATACTGTTGCTTTACTTATAAGCACTGAACCTTTTATTAGCTAAAACTTTAATAGGCACTCAGAGGAACGCAATCAATCCCAAAATGCACAACGCTGACAGGCCTTGCGCCACACAGTTCTGCAGCCCTCACTGTGTCTTCTCCTCACACATGCAAATAAGGTACTGAGCAAACAGCTGACGATATGCACACAGGATCCTTTCAGTTCTTGCTCACTGTTTTTTTTTCTTTATCGTATTTTCCATTACCATTTAGTCTCCTTATACCCCCTACCCCCAGCAATCCCCACACTGTGGTCCGTGTCCGTGAGTCTTTTTCCCTTTTTGCTCCATCCTTCCACCCCCTGACCTCATCCCCATGCAGCTGTCATCTGCTCATTTTGTCTTATAAAGGATGATTTTTAGGTTGAATTTCTGTAACTTAGAGATAGCATTCTGAAGATGTACAGAAGAATAAAATAATTTCTCCATATTTACTTTAGAAGAATAATATATATCAAGCTGGAATGACGAGCAATTCTGATTTTGAGGGAGGTGGCCAGTGGTGAGGTAGTTAATCACATACTGAGCCGTGACTGTGGAGATCGTGCCCAGGCACACTTACTTCCTGCTGCGTTTTTAAGACGATCCTGCCAACGTATCCCTCTTCTGGAAACCAGCTGTTTAAAATCTGTACGATCTCTTCTTCTGGACCAATGGCTCTCTGGAACGGTTGTTTTCTGCATTCATTCTTTTCTTTAGATATAAAATATTTTTCTTCCATCAAAAAATGGTCTGTGGCAATAGGTTTGGTGTCTCTTTCAATGGTCAGAATCTAAAGATAAAGCAAAGGCAAATTTAGCACACCTCTGAGCAGTGAGCAAAAACTGTAATTCAAAACCTGTCTATATTTCCTATTATGCTAAGTGAAATAAGCCAGTCAGTGAAAGACAAATACCATATGTCTCAGTTGTATATGGAATCCAGTGAACAAAATACACAAGGAACACAATAGAAACACAGGTGTAGACACAAGGAACAGACTGACAGCTGTCGAAGGGGAGGGGGCTGGATGTGGGGACTGGATGAAAGATGGTGAAGAGATTAAGGAAGGAACATATGTGCACGGCTCATGGACACAGACAAAGGTGGGGGACTGCCTGAGGTGGAGCTGGGTGGAGGAGGGCAAAGGGGGAAAAGTGGGGACAACCTTAATACCATGAAAATAAAATTAATTTAAAAAACCACATCACACACAGCCTATTTGCATGGTGTTTGGGTGGCTGTGATGTGCACTGTAAGTGACACCTACTCTGGAGTGAGGCATTTCTTTTTGGAAAGTCTAAGAATTCTCTTATGCCCAAAAAGAATTGTTTGTGTCCATTCTGGGCAATGACACAATTTATTCATAATCCCCAGACATCATAACTATTTTTCTCACTGCTGGAATGAGGGCTCCAACTGAAAACTTTAGGTTTTTGAATCTATGAATTTAGCTCTTTGTAATCTTACAACGCAGGACCAAGGGCAACAAACCCAGTCCAGCTTTTACCAAGATAATCTCTCCATCATCTCTAATCTCATCTGATCTAAATTCCTGTGAATTCTCCTTTCAATAGGCTCTTGACTGTGTGCCTAGAAGCCCGTCTTCTTTGCTGGCTACTGATCCTGGCAGTCTGAACAGAGTGGCTAAGACATGCTGGAGAGCCAGACAGACCTGGGTCTGAAGTTTGCCTTAGTACTGGCTGTGAGGTGCCGGGCAAGATGTTTAACCCTTTAGAGATTCAGTTCCTGTCTATAAAGTGGGAACAGAAGAGTAATGAGGGGAAGCAGAATGTGCCGTCCCTAAATATGTTTGAGACATTGGTTATTTTAGGCTCGTTATTTTCAAGAAATGAAAGACTCTGAAAGAACCTTCAACCTTCCCCCTCATTGCCTAACAGAACTGAGATGGAGAACCTGCTCCAGGAAGGGGGATGATCATCACAGATAGTTATGATTTAATACAAACTAGTGCACAATGGGGGGAACCTAGCCATGATCATTTGTTCAGAGTCCCCCTGTGTCCCATCATCAAAGATGGCCTGGCAAACACTTATTTACCAAACATTCCCTTTCCATCTCCATGTGAATTGCCTCCCTGGCCTTTCAAGTATATATATCTCTTAACTCCGTCCTCTGTCCTCACATTCTTATAGAACTCCCATGCGTATATACCTAATAAAATTGGTTACCAGTTTTTTTCCTGTTAATCTGTCTTTTGTTAATTTGATTATTAGTTCAGCCAGAAGAACTTAGAAGGTGGGAGGAAAATTATGTTTCTGCCTCCACAGGAACAGCCTCTTAATTTTATGATTTGTTTTATGACTTAGGCACTGGTTATCAAATATAACACGGGCACGGTATGAGGGCTCAGTATTCAAGAGCCACCATATAGTCACTCTCGGTGATGAGAGAAGGCTGCCACCACCAGGCCTGGACTAAGTGGACAGGCCCCTCCACACCTGTCGCTGTGCGTCTCGCTTGGAGGAAAAGAGTGAACTGAGGATGGTGGAGGCAGAAGAGTCTCAGGAAGACTCTGCTCCCTTCACCCCAGCCCTTGGTCTGCAATGGATGCTGGGCTCTGGATTCCATGGGGGCAAGGCAATGACCACTGCAGGAACTACTCAGGATGCACAGCTTCTAGGGACAGGCCAGTTGGGACTGTCAGCTCCCTCCTCAGTCCTGCTTTACTTCCACATGGTTATGCATAGCGGGTGACAATCCAGTAGTGGGCTGCCTTTTATGGGTGGTCCTTGGAAATGTTTCCTTACTTTATATCTTCACATTTTATAGTCTCCAAAACCCCAATGGGGATTAAAAAAAAATTTTTTTAATCCTCACCTGAGGACATTTTGTCATGGCTTTTAGAGAGAGGAATGGAGAGAGAGAGAGAGAAGGAGGGAGAGAGAGACATTAATTGGCAGCCCCTTACATGTTCCCTGACCGGGGATTGAACCTGCAACCCGGGCATATGCTGTGATAGAGAATCGAACCTGCAACCCCTCAGTCTACAAGAAGATGCTCCTACCATCTGAGCCACACCAGCCCGGGCAACAGTGCTTTGTGACAGGAGCCACTAAATTTCATGGACTGATTGATTTAAAAAACAAACAAACAAACAAACAAACAAACAAAACCCAACTTGGTAGTAGCTTGTTTTATAGTGTGAAATTTGACACTTAAGCTGTCTTCTCTGACCCTAAGTAAATGGTAAGATGTTGGGGAAAAGTCGGCCTGTCCATAGCACTTCCCCTCAGAGGGCAGAACTAGTTACTAACATGCATTACGTGGGGCTGACCAATGGATTTTTAATCCCCCACCCATTCTATGGCCCGGTTACAGTTCATCACATGCCCTAACTTCACAGAGAGCTCCACAGTCACTCCCCTTGGTCACTGGTCCCCTTGGCCTAGCGTCAGGTAGAAGACATTTTTAAATGGGTTAAGGATAAAACAGTCTGCAAGGACATTAGGTCACTGTACCAGTTAGGAGCGGAGCGAGCCTCTGCTGTGGGGAGGAAAGGACTCACGCATGGGCCTGCCTTGCTCTTTCGAGCAGCCGCCTCCCTCTCTTGCTGCTCTTTGTTCTTGGCTCTCTCCCTCTTACATGTCCTCCTGCGGGACAGTGTTCTTGCCTGCACAAGGCCACTGACATCCCCGGGGGGACCCAGAGTGTGAGGGACTTGGGCCAGTTCTGCTACAGTGGTCAGGTAACAGGCTTTCATCCTCTTGTGTTGGGCCCTCCACGCCTCTTCACATCACTAGAGGGTAGGACCTCAAGATTGAGATTGAGTGCCAGGGGAAGAGGGGCAAGGGGGCTGTTCAACACGCAAATGAAGGCTAGAGCCTGGAGGGCAGATGTCTTCTTGGCCTGTAAGAACCATCCTGATGCTCTAAGAATATGATCCAGTCCCTAGAATGAGGACTTTATTCAGTTCATGTGCAATTCTGGTGGATCAGTAGGCTCTGCATTATGAGGCCCGAGTCTAGGTTCAGAGGGAAACAGCACACATGGTTGGAGAGCCACTCATCCTGGTCTCTACCCTTCTTGATCCCACTGTTTTTTTATATAGCTGAAGAATTCTTAAAATTTCTTCTTTACAGGTTAAGGTAGCTTATTCGGTGGTACCAAGATCTCTCAGGTCAGCTGTAGGGTGGATCTCAATATTGAATATCACAAATAGTCAAAAGGCAAATCATCAACATAGTTACACACGCGCAGGCTCAGTGCACTTACTTGTTGGAGAAGCTGCTTTGCCCTGGTGCCTCCATTTACAGAGAAAACAGTAAAGGGTTCTGGGCCTGGGACCCCATGTACCGTGACTCTGTGAGTCTGAAAACATTTTCTTTCTTCTGTATTAAACATCTGTCAAGGAAGATCACATGGTTTCTCTTTCATTCTCATTCTCATGCAATTTCTAAGCTATATCCAACACAGAAGTGCTGGTCCTCAGAAGGATGTATAGGGACATGTGAACACAAAAGCAGAGCATCCTTTACAGTCTGACCCATCTTCCTGTGGTTGAAGACGCAATGGTGCATCTTCTTTAACAGTCTAGTGAGGATGTGTACACATACCAACAAAATGTTAATTAATTTTACAAAACAGTATCTCTTTCCAGCATAATTATGGAACTAATATCATCTGAAATGTATCTTAGTCCTAACTTCTGAACTGACATTCAACAGTGTCTATTGAGTTCCATCTCTCCTGGGGGCACTAGGCTAGAATTTTGGATGGGAAGATGATAAACAAAATATTCTGGTAAGTAAAGCACTTCCCTGAGTTCTGTGAGTCATTCCAGCAAATTACTGAACCTGAAAAGGGACTTGTGACTGGCATCTGAAGTGTGAGTTGTCTTGTGGTACTGAGCCCTTGTGGGTAGTCTTGTGGGAACTGATGCTGATGCCAGGCAGAGAGTGTCAGGACTGAACTGAGAGGGAGGACAGCCAGCTGGTGCCGGAGAGTTAAAGAAGTAACGTCAGAAAGGACACGACACATTCGATGTCAGAAGTCTCGTGAGGAAAAACGGTTCTTTCACAGCATGTTAGACTCTTCAGCTCTGATAGGCATCAAGGGCAACCAACCCAGAATCAGGCCCTTGCCTTGACTTTCAGAAAGCATCTGATTCTTGCTCTTTGGTGCCAGGTGGCCCTGTCCCTGTTTCCCAGTCCTCTGCACAAGACAGAGGCAAATACCTCCCTCCCCTTTGGCCAAAGTGCTGTTCTCAATCTTGGCCACCTTTGCAGGGAAAAGGTGGAGAACCTAAGGAAACAAGGCCAGGGACAGGGACAGGAGGAACTGACAAGGCGCAAAGAAGTAGCAGAGAAGAAAGCCTGGCTACTTGCAGGGGGCAGTTGTCAAGCCAGCGCCATCGTGAGCCTGCAAGGTGCCTTTCCAAGGGTTGTTGGGACTATGTTGAAGGATAAGATTGATACAACAGTGATCAGACTATTAATATGCAATCAGGTAATTGATGGACAGCCTATTAAATTAAGTTTTAAAGAGCAGGCATAATGGAATGAGCCAGTTTACTACCCCAGTGTTGCTTGTTTAAGTAAACAGCCCTGGATGCCTGGAGTGCGCACAGGGGTCCTTTGGTTCTTGAACTTCAATGGGCAAAAGCCTTACCTGGGGACTTGTTAAAACACTGATTCTCAATGGTGGCACTTTTTGTTTGCAGCGTCCCTCTCCCGTTCCCCAGAGTGCAGATTCTGCAATCTCCCCAGTTGCCAGGGTGGGGGTGCAAGTTATGAATCCACAGCAGCACCTGGCTGTCTACCCCAACCCTGCTCACCTGACATCTGCCCCTGGACCACTGAGGAAGTAAAAGATTTTCCTGGTCTAACTCAAAGCTTCTAGAAGCACTGAACGCCTCCTGGCAGGTTTGCTGAATTAGCTCCTTCCCTGCATGCTATTTTTGGCTCACATTAAGAGTATGGGCTTTGGCACTAGATGAACTTAGGTTTATAGTTGAGTGACCTCAGGGGTACTTAGCTCTTACCTCCTCATCTGTAAAACGGAGATGACACTCATAGCTCTTTTGTAAAGTTATTGAGAGGATTGGGCAAATTAGTATGCAAAGTGCTTAGAAAAAGCCAAGTGTCAGCCTTTTTTAATTATTATTTCCATAGCTACCCAGTTATCACTCTCCTGTATCACAAGTAAGCCTACCTCTAGCATAGCAATCCCCGCAAATATGCTGAGTGAAACAGAACTAAATTACCAAAGAGGCTGGCACAGTACTGCCAGAGGAATTTTCTTCCATCCTTCTGCTGTTTATGAATAAACTAGAGATTTCTAGGACTTCATTGTGGAGGTTCCGCAGCTGGAGATGTCGATATCCTGGAACAACGCAGAATTGGGAAAAGCCTGTTAGCCACGCACTGCAGAGCTCTGCCAAGACGATGCCCCAGGGAGGTCGAGAAATGGTAGGTAGAAATAAGACCTTATGATGAGCAGGGGGTGGCGACGGGCATGCAGCCAACAGATGCCTTGTCACCAGGAGAGTGCAGCCCCTGGGGACAGACTGGGGCCCCCAGTGGCCATTAACTTGTCTAGGAACTGTTTCTAACTTAAATAGAAAGTCAAACTCAAACAAAATATAGTAGGAAATCCTGTTCATTCTTGTATCTACGGTCACTGTTTTATAAATCTTATACATTTATCTGTTTTATCTTAGAACAGCTTTAGTGATAATAATTCCAACCATAGGGACTTAGTTAAATGTTATGGTGTGAATGTTTGTATAAGTATAAAATGGAATACTGTGCAGCCAGTAAAAGTGGTAACGTAGATGTACAGTTATTAACACAAAAAGGTGCTCACTACCTACATTAATTAGTAAGTGAAAACCAGTAAGTGGCAAAACATTAAGATGAATAGGAAGCTTGTTTGTTAAAAATATACATTATATACTAATGTGAATATATGTATGGGCAGAGAAATAAAGCTTGCAAAAGATATACACCAACAGTGATTATTTTGGAGAGATTAAAAAATAATTTATAAAAGATTGTTTTTGCTTCTCATACTTTCTCACATTTTTGTCAAACTGTTATGGGCTGAACTGTGTCCTCCTAGATTTCGTAAGTTGAAACTCTTAACACCCAGTGACCTCAGAATGTGACTATACCTGGACATATGGCCTTTAAAGAGGTAATGAAATTAAAATAGGTTGTTGGGGGGGCCCTATCCAAAAGGATGTGTCCCTGAAAGAAAAGGAGAGTAGCACACAGAGAGAGTCACCATATGCTAAGCACACGGACTGAAGGACAGCCATGTGAGGACACAATGGGAAGGCGGCAACCACAAGTTACGGAGACAGACTTCAGACAAAAACCAAACCTGCTGACATCCCAATCCTAAGACATCTAGCCTCCAGAACTGCGAGAAAATAAAATTTCAATTGTTGAAGCCACCAGGTCTGTGGCACTTTGGTATGACAGTCCGAGCTGACTAATCAGTGACCATGTGCTACTTGCACAATGGAGACGAGCAACAGGAAAGGACCAAAACGTACGGGACTCTCATGGGTTTGTGGAGCTCAGGCTGGCAGTCTGAGCGTGGCTGTGGGAGGAAGGGGCGCTAGAACGTAGGCACTCAAAGCAGACCAACAGGGCCAGCATTTCTGGGAGTTTGTTCGAGCTGCAGGACCTCAAGCCCCACCCCAGATTCCACTGCACCAGAGCCTGCATTTTACTACTAAGAGTCCAGGAACTCCCATGCATACCAGACTTTAACAGGAAGTGCACAGACAGTCTGGACAGATGCGACCGGAGGGAGGTCCCTGGAGGTCCACAGCAAAGCCAACCCACCAGTCAACAGCCTCAGCTGCTTCTTGGGATTCTGCATCCTCTCTGTTCTACCCCAACACCCAGCCCTGGCTTCTGACACTGCACTTCCGCCAGGCACTGATTCCAGCCTCAGCCCACTGAGCCACTACTGAACCCCACCCTCCCCTCCTCTCCGTTTCCTCTCCTCACTTCAGTCTCTGCTTTAGAGGTTCCAGGGGTGCAGAGGGGGCTGTTTGGGAAGGGACATGGGGAGTGAGAACCAACCACCACTGCTCCCGACATCAGCAGCGGTGGGGGAGGTGTATTTCCTAAGGAATGTTGTGACTACCTTGGATTTTAGAATAATGTAAAAGAAAAACCTGTTCTGAGATATGCTTAAACAGTGTTCAGAATTATTGTATTATTTCTGCCTGCTTCTTATTTTAACCTTTTAGCATAAAAATGTCAAACTATAGGAAAGCAGAGAGAAGAGCTCCGGGGCATCCATCATGCAGCTACAGTAATTATTAACATCACGACAATGCTCTTCTACCTCGTTTTAAAGCCTTGAGTGGAATGATTCTCTGAGCAGTGACCGCTGAGCTGTTGTTTTCCACGACCGCAAAACGAAGAAACACGAGGTCTTCGAAGTAAACCCGGAAGAAGAACTGCTCGCTCCACATGGGGTTCAGAGTGTTTCGATGGATGGGCTTTGTGCGGAAGTGGCAGCTGTCCAGCGGCATGCCCAGGACATCGACCTCAATACATGGGCTTCCTGTGCTGTTACTTGGGCACACGTTCTGACCAGACACTACCTGAGGGAGGACACAAGGATTGACGTCACTGAAGATAAAAAGGAAACAAAGGCACCCTCTGCACCTCACTGCTTCCTGACACAAAGAAGACTCTGGAATGGACGAGGGAAATGATTAATAAATTGCCTAAAACAAAAAAGGTAAGTGAATGTAATCAGGCAATCACAGGGCTGGAGTCATGGGCAAAGTTTATTTTGCCATCTCATTGATCTGTAACCTTTCAACTGTCAAAATGTTCAGGTATCTTCAAAACTAAGCAATTAAGATGAAATGAAGTTTCTCAAGAAGGTGAGAGAAAAGGAGGGAGGCCTTATGTGACGTAAGCACAAATTTGTTATGAATATTCTGTTTAGGATGTTTCAGATGTATATTTTGTAACTTCAAAGTCATTTTCTTGAATAGTTTAGTTTAGCAGCAGGTCACAGGGAATGCTGTTAAAAATTAATTCATAGCCTTCTGTGAGATGGAATTCCACTCGAGTCTACCTAGGATGGTCGACAGGAGAGGGGCCCCTGCCCTAGTCTTCGGGAAAGAGAAAAGTAGTTGAGATGGAAGGGGGATCTGTGAGTGAGTTCTCCCAGGGGTTGGAGGTGTCGTGAGCAGAGGCTGTTTGGCATTCTTCCTTTGGAGTTAAATGGACAAGTTGTAAAGTCAGACAGAAGAGATCACCTTGCCCCTCTTTGCTATCACCAATCCAGTGGGCTTTTCCTCTGTCTGCTAAGAGGGAGCAAAAGAATGGGGAAATAAAGTTGAGTGATGAGCTACCAGGGGATGTTGTTAAGGGCAGTCTGTAGAGTTTTGACACTTAGTTAAGTAGGCAATAAAAGGAATAAGGAAAGGCCCAGAATGATAAACTTTAAACTGTGAGGAAAGATATTGGTAATTGATTTGTATATTGATGGTTGTTTGATCTTATAAGAGCCTGTTAGAGTGTAAGATGACCTGCTCTAACAAGGAGCTGGACTTCGAGGGCAGGCGCTCAGTGATGATTCCAAGGGCTCTGCAGGGCGGGTTGGCCATCATCACCAGTATGCAGGTGAAGCAGGGAGCTTGTAACTCCACCTACCAGGCACTGGCAAAGACATGTCTGGTAACAGCATTCCTAAACCACAGCCACAGCTTTTAAGAGGCAAAGAAATCCTTTTGGGAACTAAATTCTGCATGAACCAAACCGTCACACAAGAACTTGGTAATGCCTTGAATTCAAAACCTGTTCACATTCAGCAAGGCTGAAGCACCTTGCTACTTCTGACGACAGCAGCCACACTTACAGTTAAAGAGTAGACGGCGGGCTCCATGTTGTCCAGGTCTCTTTCCAAGGGAGAAAACTTCTGGTACATGGGACAGTTCTTGTCCCACAGAACTGGGGGCTTCAAAACATAGCCACAGCCACCGTTGGCCTCAAACATGGCAGCATTTAAATGTAAAGGGAGGTCTGCAAAACAAAGTCAATATTGCCTGTTACTTTGTCGCTTGTAAAGGCGAAGTTCAAAAGAACTCTGTACTGATTTTTCCTGAGCTTAAGCATCAAGAAGCAAGAAGAGGTGACCATCCATTTATTCAATAGCCTGATAGGGTGGCTGTGTGCCTGGTTGTGTTAGGCCCCAGAGACACAACAGGTAACAAGACTCAAAGTCCCTGTCTTCACGGAGCTCGGTTTACGGGGTAAGCCCAGCGTTCTCACCCCAACCCAGGTTCCACCACTTAAAAAACTCCTCCTGCAAATAAAAATCTACAACACCCATCCAAAAAATATCTTTGACATACGTCATTTTATACTGACTCTTAGAAAGGAATAATAATAGCATTTTCTTATCCCTATACGCCAAACCATGCAGATAACTGTATGACCAATTCTTGCTTTTCCAAGTATAAGATAAAATCTCAATAATACAAGAAAGACTGGGAGAAGAGCCAGAAAAATATATTTTTCCATAAATCTCAATTTCAACCCATAAATTACAATACTTCTACCTCTTTTTTAATTGTAGTTAAATATGAAAAAAATTATTATCACATGTGATTCACATCATGTCCACAATCCCCTCTGTCGTAAACTCTGGGGACCCTCACAATGGCTTCCAGTCTTTCCTGGCCAGATTTCACTTGGCACAGTTCTGTGCTGAACGATGGGATTTCTGCACTGTTTGGGGCTCTTACACATTCAAATGCTCATCTGATTGCGCAAGTCTGTATGGAGGTTGCCCAAATGAACAGCGAGTTTATGAGATACACCTGACAAATATTCCCTCTGATAGATTCCTTCCATGTGCAGAGTGAACTTTGCTACATGGACCGACATCAAGGGAAAGTGTGGTAAGCACCACGGAACGATATGCAGTTGGCCCCCACGTGTCTCGTGTAAAGTCCGTCTGCGTATGTGGAGCTGGCTGGGATTGTGCGCAGGAGTTCTTGGGGTAAGATGTCTTAGACCCATGAAAGCTCCTTGGGCTCAGTCTCCTTACCTGTAACATCAGGGCACTGGACCCCATGTCTCAGGCCCCTTCCAGTCCTGAAGGGACTGATTCACTGAGGCTGACTGTCTTGCCTGCAGTAAGAAGAGATTTCTCTTCCCAGGCTACTCTGTGGCAGAGGAACACAGACCTGGGCTAGGATGGCTGAGAGAGTGAGGCAAACTAGCTCATGCAGAGTTGAGGAATGTGAACTGGATATATGTTACTGAAAATTGTAGTTCACACTTACTACGCTCTTCTAAGATACCCATTCTAAGCACTTTAAGATATCAGTGCTTCCCAATAACCCATGAGGTGTTCTCCTTTTTATAGATGAGGAAACTGAGGCACAAGAAATGAAAGAACCCAAAGCACACAGTTATTAAGTGGTGGGTGCTGGGGTTCAAACCCTGACAGCCTAACCAGCAGTTCCCAATCTTAACAGCCGAGGCATATAATGTGCATCCCACAGGGGTGTCATAAATGAGATAGTGTATGAAAGTCCCTACCCAGCATTTGGCACATAGAAGGTCTGAAGAAACAGTAGCTGCTAAATCATGATTATGATGTCAACGCCTGTTTGGGTTTGAGGTCTGACTCCATGAAGTCTGTGTCTATCCTGTGGCTTTCTAAAACTCTAAAGTACTTTTTGTTTGCTACAACACATTTAGAAATGCAATAGGTAAAACAGATCCAGGTGGAACTGCTCAGTTTGAAATAAAGGTGGGACCTCAAATCTAGCCCTCCTACTGCGGCCTACAGGTGGTCCCAGGACTTCATCTGGGGCTACAGGTTTAAACCTCTGTTGTAACCAAGTGAAAGTGTGCATGAACCTGTGTCACCTGGTTACCCCTCTCAGTCATGCATGTGATGGCAGATCAGGCATAGCATTACTTTTATGATCTTCTATTAATTTTAAAATCCTGTGTTAGTTAGACACCACTCCCGTAATAATTATGCCTATATTTTGGGGCTGGAAAAATCATCACAAAAAGTTTGACAATCATTCAAGAAAGCATGTTAAATATTAATAGAAGCTTTTTTTTTTTTTTGATTGGGGCCACATGTCTATACACTTGTTGGTCCTGGGACACGTGGCAGAAATTGTTCTGCCCGGATGGAAAGAACACTGAAGGACGGCTGCCAGCAGTAAGCAGGGTTTGCATACCAGGCTCAAGTCAGTTTCCAAACACAAGACTTGGTTTTACTGAGTGTAGACCTGAGCTATTCCTGGTTCCGGATCACTGAAGACCTTCTTGGAGTTGACGGAGCCATTAGAAGTCCTGGGAAGAGACGACCCTAAGTCCATGGACACCCCTTTGGGGCATCAGGGTCCCCTGAAATTCAGGAAAGGGGGAGGCAGATGATCAATCCATGGAATACTGCAGGAGGCTGGAGGGACACTGGAGAAGGTTCTCTGATATTTGGTGGGGGTGTTTTATGGAAAATCAAGCACTTCCTAACCTAGGAATTTTTTGTAAAAATTAAAATATAATGATTCCAACATCAACCTTTATCTATCTATTTGGACTTGCAATCCACAGAAAAGTACCTAGAAGAGATCTGGATCAAATATCAAGAACCATAAGTTTGGACTGCAGTGGTGCTGATAGGGACAGTCTATTTCAGCTCACAGTGCACGTATTGAGCATCTACTGTGTACAAGGTATTTACCAGGCTCTATCCCCTGTCTGTGCAAATGAAGGCCATTTTTGCAGATGAACATGCTGAAACCGCAGGCTGAAACTGCCTGTGTTTTTCCAGCATGAGCAGGTGTTCATCGCTCACTGCATTGAATCATGAGAGGTCTTTGGGAGCACTCTCTCCTGGGCTGGAAGATTACATAGAGAAACTTGAGGATGAGCCATCCACACAGCCATCTGCCTCCCTTGAGCAGGCAGTTCAAACATGGACTCCCAGCTTGACTTGGGAGAGAGGCAAAGCCTTCAGGGGTGAGTGAAGGTCAAGCTGTGGCTTCAGTGTGTGCTTCTGGACTGCAGGGGTGCCCAAGGAGGGGCAATTCCTTTCAGCGATGGTTGTCTTTGCCATCGTTGGAGCCAGTGTGTCTGCATCGGCCACGGTACGTCAGGAGAAAAGGCACATCCAAAACCAAATGCATTTCCATTTCCTTGAGAAAACCATTTTGCTAGTCATTTCAGTTTACTTAAAATATTTCAGTATCATAATAACCAAGGGCGCCAGTGGACACAAGGCTACAGACAGGGTCAGAGATGTGAGCCCACAAGCCACTTGGGACAGATTGAAAAGAAATTTTTACAACTTTGAAAATATTTCATTATTATTTCCATTTGTGTGAGTCCAAATCATACTGTTTTCATAACTTATCAAAAACACTTAATCATCGTTAACATTTGTGGAATGCTCTCTATGTGCCAGGCACTATGCTGAGAATGGTATTTCACCTGCATTATGTTATTTAATTTCAATCAAAAGAAGCAAATATAATGGGCAAAAAAAAAAGTCTGCAGGGTCAGCCACAAAAGAACACTGTTTGAACTAGTGCTAGGTGGCTAGCTGGTCCCAGAGCTAAAGGTGGGTTTGACCTTGGCTGGAGACAGGGCTATGCTGTGGCTGATGGGCCAGTACCATTAATTAGGATCTGAGGCAGCCCACGTGAGAGGATGAGAAGGCTGCTTGGCTGTTCAAAGGAAAGACTGGCTTCTGAATGAGCTCGAGGAAACGGTCCTCATCTACTTTTGCTTCATCTTCTGCAGCTGCCCTCCTGCCTCCATAACCAAGTGGAAACAAAATACTTTATCCTCTCAACTCCCTGAGTCCTTGAATATATTACTATTAATCAATCTGTGACCTTGAGCAAATCAATCGTTCTGTGCCTTGGTTTGCTCGTCTGAGGAATGGGGATCACCACAGTACCCACCACTCAGGGATGTTGCAAAGACTGAATGAGATAATGGGGGTCACGGAAAATTCAGCACACGGCCTGGCACACAGCGAGTGTGCAATAAAATGGTAGCTTTTATTCTGGACTTTTAGACCTCATCAGTTGTTCCTCTTATGAGAGTTTTATCAACAGCGGAGACACAAACCCCACTTTCTCAGTTCATGTCATTCACATACTTGTTTTCTCTGTGTTGGCTGCTCTTAGGGCAATGACCGATAGTCTCCCTTCCAATCTCAAAGGGATGAGAAGAAGCTAAAATGGTTTTAAACTTGCAATTTGTTTGGAGTCACAACTACTTTTTGACGGCAAAGAATACTTTAGCAAGATAGCTTACTAAGGGGTATTAGGAACTCTTTGCCCCAAAGGATCTTGAGAAGCAAACTAGATGTAGATCTAAACAGTGTCCTGTTTAAAGACACACAAGAGCAGCCTTATGCTTAAAAAGGGGGCAAGAACAGGAGACTATTATCAGGGACCCTTTGAAGGTTCTTTTCTATCGCCTCAATTCTGAAACATCAAGGGCACAATTCAGCATCAAATTCAACTGTAGTTTTACTCTTACATACAGTATGCCCCCGTCTGGAAATTTGCCCCTTTAAAAAAAATGTTTGTTGAACCAGGTTTACTGAAGTATAAGACGCAAAGGAGAGAGGTGAGAGGCCCCCTTGGGGGTGCAGCAGGCTCATTACCATCGGTCTGGTAGTTGAGCGCCACGAGCTGTATCCCATGCAGCCAGAACATGAGGGGATTGGGGTTGGACGAGTCGATGCGGGTGGCAGCTGGGTAGGTCCTGAGCAGCTGACAGGTGGTGTGCTGGATCAGTTTCTGAGAATACCTGCGACACAGACGTTTGGCGGCATTTTCATTCAGCGATGAGATATGGTAACATTTGGGAGTTCTAATGATAGCGCTGAGGGACGTGGCTGGGCTGAGGGGGGAAGAAGAGTCCTCCCAGGCCTGTCGTATTCCTTCACAGGAACCTAAACCCCCCAAAAGATTAGCCTTAGATTAGTGCAGAAAACTAAATGTTTTAGAAAGATAAACCTGAACAACATCCCAGTAAACAATTAAAACCATGTAACTGGACCTTATTAATGTTAATAGTGTTTCTTGTGAGTTAGTCCACCACCTTGAAACAAAATGATAGCTAATGAGTTTAAAAATGAGTGTAGAAACACCAATTTAAATTAAAAGCCTGAAAGTCCTTTGCCTCAGTACCTCCTCTGTCCTGTGGACATATCTGCACAATACACAACAATATATGTACAAGGGTGTTCACTCTAGCATTTTTTACAGCAAAAAACAAAACAAAACCCCAAACCCAGGAAGCAACCCACATGTCCTACCAGTGAGGAAGTGGTTAAATCAATAACAGTATGCACACAATGGAATGCCGCAGAGGCGTTAAGCAGAGTAAGGTAGACACATGCACAGAAAACTATTTGAAAAGTTATAGCGATATAAAAGTTAAACAAGTGTGTTCAGTTATATCCCATTTGGATCATCTTAAAAAGGATCTTATTTTTCTTGAACAAAACACAATAAACTTAACAGTGGTCACCTCTGGGGAGTAGAACTGAGCCATTGAGAATGGAAAGGAATTTTAATAATACCCTATATTGTTTGCATTTTTTAACTATGAGAATTTATTACTTTTATAATAAAAAGTAATTAGTAATAAAATGGATATATCTTCTGGAGTTATAATGGTGAAGAGAGCAGTTCCAAGAACCACTAGAATGTTCCAAAGTGGTTCCAATATTTTCCTTTTGAGGCAAACACTGTTAGAACATCTTCAGTGAAACACTATTTTTTAGGAAGTTAAAAACGTAAATTTAAAAAATATTTATACCATACTTAGGTAATATAAACATTCATGAAAATAAAAGAAGAATTAAAAAGTTCAAGGGACATGCTTAGACAGTAAAACGTTGGATGTATCCCTCATGCAAAACCAAGCAAAGATATTGTAAGAAGGTGACTTTACTTTTTCCAGATGTTTTGTGAAATGATGCTGTCTCCCCTGGGCTCATTCTGCCCGGATTGTTGCCAAAAATGGACTTCCTGCTTTTCCTTTCTTTTCCTCTGCTGGAGCCAGATGCATTTAGAGTTGACAGGCCTGTTCCCATAAAATGAAAATAAATAAGCCAAAAACTACAAGCGAGGGAACTCAACATTTTCCATCCTTGTTAATGTTTATTTTGAAGTCCTACTACTCCCTTGTAACCCAGCACAGAAGACCTACTAGCATTTTTAGCACTGTTAATAATAGTATTGCAGGAAATCAGAGCAAAGTTGTTTTTTTTTATCTCTGTGGGCACATGTGACGAGAACTGCATGATTATTACAGAACAAACACGAAATCACACATACCCCCACTTGACGGTGCACCAGGAAGATTTTGAAAAAAAAAAAATAAGTGCTCCAGTCCACATTTAATTATGAGGACCTCATTACTCAATTTGGAGAGATGAAAGAACGGTAAAGAGCCGGATTTTAGAGTCATATTTTCTAGGTTGAATTCCTGCCAGTATGAGAGCCTTGACTTAACATCTACCTTCTCTCTTCCTCAGTTTCCTTATCCATGAAATGGGTGTAAATGATAGGAACTCACAGGGTTAGTCTGAAAATTAAGTGGGAAATATATTTTTTAAAAAGATTTTATTTATGTTTCTTTTTTTTTTTTAGAGAGAAGGGAAGTGAGGGAGAAAGAGAGGAGAGAAACATCGATCCGCTGCTTCTCCTACACACCCTGTCCACGGACAAATCCAGAACCCAGGCATGTACCCTAACCAGGAATCCAACAAGTGACCTTTTGCTTTGTAGGATGATGCCCAACCAAATGAGCCACAGCAGTCAGGGTAATGGGAAATACATTTTATGATAGGGATGTTCATGCTTCTCTTTCTCACTCCGTGGTTCCTTTCTGCCCAGCACAGTGCCTGGTGCACAGCAGTGATTTAACAGATATTTGCTGAGCGAGGAAGTGAATGCATACCACGCAGGTCTGGACTCAATGGAGGAAGCATGAGCGAAAGGCACCACTGAAGCCAGAGTTGCCTCCAAACTGTTTCACTGTCTACAATATTACCATTAGGGAGTAATTCCTTCAGCTGGAGCAGCATTCAGGAGGTCCTCTTTGAGATGAATATGAACCTTCCAGAAACATCATCAGAGAAGACAGGATAAAGTAGTGTGTAATAAAAGCATAGACTGTGGAGTTTAAATCCAGTACCCGGTGGGGTGACCCCCGCAAAGTTATTTAATCCCTTTGCCCCATTCCTTCCTCATCTGTAAAAGGGCTGTGGCTAAGATTAAATATGATAATGTATATATACATATTTAGTACAGTGTCTTGTTCAGAGAAAGTGCTCAGTTCATAGCAGCTGTGGGGCTTCTTAATTATTCTCTCTCTAAAGTATCCATTAGTACAAAGATGCACAAACTTGGACTGATGAGTTCTCATGCTTTATCTTAAAATTGTGTGTGAATTTTGCCCTCTACACAATGATGTAACAGTAGATTTTCTGCCAAGTAAAACCGATGAGGGGCCAGAGTGAGGCACCGTGTTCATTGTGGGGTTTTGCACACAGCCTGGCACATGTCAACATTCCCCAGGGATGTGGGACCTTCTGTGAAGAGCCTGGTTGTTCTCTCAGGGTGGGGCAAGGAAGAAAGAACAAGGGCTGGGTCATCAAGAAAGGGGAGAATCTGAAGTGCCTGGAGAAATAACAGAAGGAGCCGCAAAGAGCCGTCATCTGCCGTCTTGGCCCCTTTACCAGTGAGAACAGCAACAACCACCATTTCCGGAGAGCCAACTATTTGTAGATAGTGTGCTAGTCACATAATGTACTTTAGCGTTAATTTTTAGAACAACCCTGCAAGTTTGGACTATTATGTCTCTTTTATAGATAAGGGATCTGAAGTGCAGGGAAGTTAACTGTCCTAGTCAAGGTCATTGAGGAGTTGAGTCCTACCACTGAAGAGGGTTTGTGATCTTGGGAAAGTTCCTGTACTTCTGGGGAGGTCGGACCACATGATCTTCATGCTGCCTCACTGCTCTTGAGGATTCTTTTGCATATGGCTCCTTGGAAGGGACTTAGGATAGTGAAGGGTGAGATGCATTGAAATGGACAGTGTAGGAAAATTAAAATTGATGGTGTAGCAAAATGAACATCTTACGATATTTTTCCCAGGAGCATCAAAGCAAACTGTAATCACAACAAATATGCAGGAGGTATTATAATAAGGATTCTGGCAACACAGTTTAGTTATTTCGAGGAAGGAAATATATTTGGAGAAAGAAACATGTACAAACCTCAATTACTAAAAAAATTAAAATACAGTATATCTATAAAGAACATGTGCCATATAAACACTTTAAAAGAGCACACTGGGAGTTTTAAAAATCAGGCAAATAACCTCATGCTTAGCCTGTGCCTCAAATCAGAAGCTGCACCAAATGACCTTTTAACTCTTCTACAGTTCTCTATCCATACAGAAATGTTATCTTTCACACTGGCTTCAAATGCCCTTAGGAATAAATGCTCTTTATTTACTCAGTGCTTGACAAGAAAAGACAAAGCCCGGAGTGGTTTGGGTATAGTGTCAGCTGAATTTATAAAGAAAAGAGATGCAGTGAGTGGGACTCTTGGATGAAGTGGCCTTCTCACTTGCTCCTGTGATTAAGGACGCACAGGCCATGAGGCTCTTGTGACAGGAAAAGGATTTTTCTTCATCATAAGAACAATTTTACCAGCTGTAAATATGGTCATGTTGTAGTTATGTGAGAGGAAGCCATGATCTGTGGAATTAAACTTAGATGGCTAGGTTCCTGCATTTCTTTGAAATCTTTGTTTGCTATTATCCATTCATATCCTCTTCATCAGCATTTGCTAGCAGATGAGCAGCAGCAGCTGCCAAAAATTCCAAACAGTTGCCCTGGCCTGGTGGCTCAGTCGGTTGGAGCATCGTCCCGTATACCAGAAAGGTTACAGGTTTGATCTTTGGTCAGGGCACATACCTAGGTGGTGGGTTTGATTCCTGGTTGGGGCTCATACGGGAGGCAAACGACTGATGTTTCTCTCTCACATCGGTGTTTCTTTCTCTCTCCCTTTCATTCTCTCTAAAATCGATAAACATATCCTTGGGTGAGGATTAAAAAATACATATAAAATTTCTTCTGGTGCATGAAAAGAACACTATTACCTAATTTTTAAACAGCCCAATACCTTTGCCCCAGTTTCAGGGCAGAGTGTGAGAACTGGTGCTGAAGATAAACCTCTGGAAGCCAGGATCCACTTTCAGACCATACTGAAAATAATGAGGGTTGGTGTTGTAACTCCCTCTGCAGGCCAAGTTTATATACCCTGCTTACCAACATTAACACAATCCCCCGATTCCAGAGGCTTTCCTGTCTTCAGAGACCTTGTGCAAGGGAATCCTTTTTGTTAGTATAAGGAGATGAAGTTTTCTGACCTCCATATATTTCTGGACTTTCATGTTGTGCCCTCCACCTCCTGCTGCCCCCTTTGTGGGCACACAGCTGGGCAGCTCACTGACAACACACTCTAACAAGAGAGGCGAGCTAGTGCAATGGAGATAGATAGGCTTTAAAATTGTGGTTCGGTCATTTATTAACTGAAATGAAGCTTTTTCTGGGAAGTGGTTTATCAGCACTGTACTTCTAGAAATGGCCAATTGGGAAAACCTTTTCTCCCACTGAAATCCCACCCTTGGTCCTTGTGGTTTGGGTGTAGTCTTGCTACCCAGCTCAGGGATGTGACTCAGGCCCTAGACTGTCAGAACACTGCCTGCCCTTGGCCACAGGGATTGTTTCAGGGATAGAAGAAGGACTTAATGAAAAACAATCAAACTGCTGCTGAAAGTTCTGGAAGAGATTCTTACACTGAAGCTGAATCTGGAAACATGTGGTGGGAGCCTGTGGTAGCTGCCGGACAACCACAAAGGGAACAGGGCCAACAGAGTGGAGACAGTGACAAATGGCGTGAGAGACAGCCCTGGATCATGCTGTGCCTGAAACTGTGTATCCCTTCACTTTTCTTTCTTTTTTAAAAAGTTTTTATTTACTTAACATTATTATTTTTTTTTTCAGAGAGAGGGGAAGAGAGGGAGAAAGACAGGGAGAGAAACATTGATCGGCCACCCCTCATACATGCCCCGATTGGGGACCTAACCCCCAACCCAGGCATGTGCCCTGACCAAGAATCAAACTGGCAACCTTTTGTTTTGCAGGACGACGCCCAACCAACTGAACCATACTGGTCAGGGCTCCCTTCACTTTTCAATACATGAGCCAATACACTTCCTCTTTGCTTAAGTCAATTTCTGCCACTTTTAAACAAAAGAGTCTTAACGGATACACTCTGAAATCTCGGGCCAATTACTTGCTCTCAGATTTGTTTTGTTTAAAAATGAGGAATAAATGCAATACCTCATGGAATTATTAGGAAGGCAATCAGATGATGTATGTAAAATACTGACACAAATCCTGGTACTTATTATTATTATTATTATTATTATTATTATTATTATTATTATCATTATCAACTATTATGAAAAGACATAATATGATCTAGAAAATAAACATTTTATGGTATTTTCCTCATAAGCATCACAGCAAATAACAACAACAAATATTTATGAGGTGTTATAACAATGAATTCTGCAACACAATTTAGCTATTTTGAGAGCATTCACAATGTGCAATTAAATAAACAGTATATTTTTATCTTTTGGTTCCTTTAAATGTTTTAGATGATTTTTCTTCCTCTTACCTGGAAATTTTACCGCTTGACAATAGATGACAAGGTCAGAAAGCTCGGGTGCAATTTGTCTGCTTTCCTTTTTATTCTGAGGAAGATAAAACTCTTCTCCCAATTCCATGTCATATACCTGTCAAAGGAAAAATAACGCCAGTTGACCTGGAAGTTATATGCCACCCAAGAGCGCTTTATCTGCTCCTTTCTCATGTCACCAGTGTGTTTCACCTTGCCCTATATTTACCCTTGTGTCCTGACACCTTTCCTAGAGTAAAAACTGTTTTAGAAGATTTTGTTTATTTATTTTTAGACAGAGGAGAAAGGAAGGAGAGAGGGAGAGAAACATCAGTGTGTGGTTGCCTCTTACCACCTCCCCCCCCCACCCCCACCCCCACTGGGGACCTGGCCCGTGACCCAGGCATGTGCCCTGACTGGGAATCGAACTGGTGACTCTTTGGTTCACAGGCCAGTGCTCAATCCAGAGCCACACCAGTGAGGGCAGAGTAAAAACTTTCTAAGGGCAAGAAATGAGTGTAATTCATAGGATCTAGTGTTGTAAATGTGGAATAGTCAATGCTTATTTGTTGAATGAATAGATAATTGAGCTTGCTCCTTCTTTAGCTCATATTTTTGACATATTATATTATTTTGTTCTCCAACAATGTCAGGGCCACTATTCTATAGATTCGCTCATAGCCCACATATTTGGGAGGCCCCTGAGGGTAGGGTCTGGGTGTCTCATTTATCCTTCCATCTCACTGTTATTCCTCTATTAACACTTCACAATCTGGCCCTGTTAATCTTCTTAGTCATCCCAAACATCTTTAAAGCTCCTAGCAATTTCTTGAAGGTACCAGGCTGTCCTCTGGGCCTGCATGCCCTGCTTTTATCTGCTATAAGCACTGTTTACAGGTTGGTCTCCATCACCAAACCACTTCCTGTGCCACCTCAGTGTTGGCCACACAGTACATTTTCAGTAGGTATTGGCTGGATGAGTCAATGACTAACCTTCTACAAATGGCAGGTGGGTGCCCCATAGCATCACTATGTGGGCTTTGGCACCTAAGGGAAAGTGAGGGGAAAGGTGAAGGAAAGGATAGGGAAGGAGTGAGATCCCACCTGAAACCAACACATGCTATTTCACAGAAACCATTCACCTACCTTTCCTTTGTTGCAAGCAGAGTTATCTGCTTTCTTTATCCTTTTGGGGATTTCTTCATTATACTCAAACTGAAGCTTGTCATTACATGATTTATTTTCAGGTCTGTCTTCTAGAATGTTGTCTGAAAATGAGTTGGCAGGCTTCAGCAGACAAGAACCAAATGCTTCACTTAAGGGCTATGTCTACATCATTGCAAGCATATCCAGATACTCATGCTCGCCTGTAAGGCCGAGGCTGGCTACATGTTACCAAAATGGTGGCTTGAAGCATTGCTTTTCACTTTGTTAAATAATGTGTCGTATAGACACAATCTGAATGAGAAGGCTCATTTTCATGTAGAGGAAGTGTGCAAAAATTGTGGAGGATAACCTGTGTCAAGAAGCTCTCGGCATACCAGTTTGGGAAGGATTTAGTGGTTGAAGCACTTCCAGATGGTGCATACAAGACTTACTTATTCTCACTTTAAAATGAAGCTATTAGCTTCTTTTACCTCTAGAAATGTCAAAACAGAAGGAAAAAAGACATTGTCATTTGCAATGCACTTTTCACAATTATACTTAATTGGAAAGTTAACTTTTCACAATTTTCAAAATCAATTTATTCAGTGAGAATCTTAAGGATAGGAATTAAAATAATCTAAAATATGAGAAATAATTTTATACTTTGCTCTTGCTTTCAATTTCTACTCAGAATGACTTTAAAGGTGGTATATCACAATTATATTCTTTTAAAATGAAAAACAAGAAAGTACATTTCTCACCTTGGATTTACTATCTCATCAGACCACAAATGCTTAGACCAAAATATCCTTATACCAAATCAGAGCCATGCAGGCTGCCAAGAAGTCAGTGAGCTCAATCATTTTACTACATTTTTATTTACACGAGTGCCACAGCTTCATGCTACTCAGG